>JANHGN010023402.1:93599-111446 GCA_024605025.1 Megaceryle maxima
TAATAGTGAGCACCAATTGGGAAATGCATTGAGGATATATAATGTAATTAAAAAGAAGAACACATCCTTCTCTGAACTGATTGACTATTAAAGGAAAGGCATACATGAAAAGTCCAAACTGTAGTTTTTTTAAAAAACAAATTCAGCTTGCACGCTTTAAAAAAAACAAAAACAAAACAAAACAAAACAAAACAAAAAACCAAAAAAAAAACCCAACAAAAAAAACCCAACAGTTTTGTAGTGATTTTTTGTTTAAGATGCTAATTTTTTTGCAAATATGCAGAAACAGTGAAATGAAATTAAAGAGAAGTAGCAGAAGAAGAACTGAAATCTGCTGGGAGCAAAATTAGCATCACCTGAATCTTTTTGCAAGACTGTGGCTATGGAACAAATATTCTTACTCCAGAGATTGCCTTCTACAGCACTTAGTATGTGCTTTCCAATAAATAAAAATTAAATCTCTAACATTCTCCATGAAGCTGTATCATCACTAATGCAGGGCTGTACTAGCTCAAATATATCTTCGCATGTGCCCCCAACTTTTAAATTAAAATTCATTAAAAAAATATTTAACAACTGCAAAAATGAAAGTAACACTCAGCTGATCATGAAAAAGTAAGATTGGTATTTCAGATTAATTTAATTATTGGAATTTTTGAAAAACATTGTCTAATTTGGTGCATAATGAAACAATGAAAGTTTCAATTTCACTCATTTAAAATAAAAGTTTAGGTTGTCTCTTAATAGCAATCTTTCAGAAATGTGAATCCTTTTTACAGTAGTAACATGAGAAAGCATTCTTTCTGGAAATGGAGAACAAGAGAAATTGAAAAACCACTACACTTCGAGAATCAGTTTTAATTGAATGTTGCTGATGATAGCATCATTGCCAATAAGCATCTCTGCATGCACTGAGGCAAATTTCAAGAAAAGCACTCACAAATAAAACATGCTAAACAATTGCTAATACACTCCCGCAGCAGACCATAAAATTGCACAAAGTAGATTTAGACAGTATTTCAGGAGATAGATAAAGAAGGGTTATCTGGGAAGAGGGAATATGCATTAGTCAGATTACATGATACTCAAAAGTGCTTGCACCAAAACTTGGCGTTGTTTTATATCTGGTGCCAGCAGCATATATTCCTCTGGTGGCTTTAGTAAACAGTGCTTGAGAAATTAATTTTTCTACTCTGATCCATGTGTTTATGAGTAAAGTGATTCAAAATAATCTGAAATTAAGTTCCCAGACAAGACAGCAAACCAGCAAATTGAGAAAGGTTGCCTGAGTCTAAACACACAAGCATCTCTTTCTCCCAGTGCAAAACAACTGAAATAATGCATGATTTTTATAGAGTCTAATGGAAATAAGCATGGACCCAAGAATTGTTTTTGCTGTCTTCTTTAATACCATCTAAAAGTATCTATTTTTTTAGTGTTAGCAAATTTTATGAGATTTTTTTCTCTCAAATATATTCTATATCCAAGTTCTCTACGGTCTTGCAGTAGAATGCTAAAATGCTAGTTACAACCTAGGAGTTCCTGACTTTATTATTACTATTGTTGCTGTTGTTGTTAATATTATAAATAAACTTTCTCTATACAGTAGTTTTATATTCTTGAGACCATGAAATTGTAGTTTTTGCAGTAAGCAGACTGATGCAATACTTTCAATACTCAAGAGATTTCTCCTTTTCAAAGATTTCTATTCCAAGGCTAATCCAATATCAAAAAAATAAAACAGATAAGTGCTAGTGTGGAGTCATGACTGGAAATAATAATGAAAAAAATTGCAAAATGCTGAATTTTTCCTGACCATGTTAATCATGTTATTCAGCGCCTTATACTTTAAATTATGTCACTGGGGTGAAATTGTACATTCTATTGAATTACAGGGAAAAATAAGTTCGAAAGGTTTTTCTTTTCTTTCTCTGTACAAGAAAGGAAAACATATGCACAAATCAAATATATATTCCTATTCTTCAAAAGTTTCAAGGACTCAACATGTTTCTAAGACAATACAAGTTCAATAAAAATTACTAGATAAGTTCACAAAGAGTGACATTAAAAACATTCACTATTATTGCTCTACTAACCCTGCAGCATTTCTCAGTGTGCTTCTACAAGAAAGAATCTAAAGAAAGTACATTAGAGGTGACAAAGGTGATGGGGTGATAGATCTCTCAAAAAAGACAACAGTTTTAAGTGGCTTTGTCACTTGCTTTCTGCCTGAATTTTGACATGCCATTTCACAGCATATCACAGCCACTGCCTCCTATGATAGACCCATCAGTGGGATACAGACTACCCACATCCATAAGCCTAAATTCTCTTTGCCTGCAAAAAGAGATCACTGCAGCAAATTTTCCTATTGCCTGTTTTCCCTGAACATTGCCTGGGAAACAAGACCATGCTGGGAAACATGTTAACAAATAAATGGTTTGGATGGTCACAGACCACTGCATTAACATCTCCCCCATCTCTATTGTAATTACTAAAATAGTCGCTGGAGTTTATTTTATGAGCTCTGCACCCGTACTGTCTTGCAATTTAACAACTTTGATCATGTAGCCTCCCAGTCCTGGAATAACCGAATGGTGCTGCTAAGGAAGGAACAGAGATGCCAATCCCATTCAAATAAAACCACACATAAAAGGTATTGCTGAATAGTTTGATTGCTGCTCTGATATGGGTTTTAATCAATTTTTTTTCCCCCTTTGAAAGTGAGTTTATCAATTTTCTACAATCCCACTTTCACTTTTCTAAACAGCCAAACATAGTGTCTTTCAGGCTTTCGTGCAAGCAGTAAAACCTGTACTACAGATTTAGGACTACTTCAAGTAATCCTAAATGAATGGGGTTTTTTTGTTTGTTTTAATCTCTGAATTTCATAAAATAATCTGAATTAAAAAATTGTCTTGATCACATGGAGAGATGTGACGGAAAAAAAATTGTACTTCATGAAATATAACTATATGCTAATTTGTGCGGAAAAAGAAAAAATGAGACCCTTTATTTTTAAAGTAGCATGATAAAGTAAGCCTTGCATCTAGTAGATCTTGTAGAATATCACACCACTAATCAAAACCCAAAATCTAATTTTGCTTCAATCCTGAAGAGAAATCACAATAGAAATATAGGGGCTTTCAGTAAATAGATGGAAAATATACTTATGTAAACATACAATACATCTGCAGTCCAGTTTTCCCCTTCACAGAAGTTCTTTTGTCCTTGGCTAAAAGTGACTCAACTCCTTATTGACTCATTATTTAGAAACAGAGAACAGTTTGGGTTTGAAGGGACATTTGAAGATCTTCACCAGCCATGGGCAAGGACATCTTTCAGGTCGCTCAAAGCACCAAACCACCTGGCTTTGAATATTTCTAATGATGGGATATCCACAATTTCTCTGGGCAACAGTGTCTCACCACTTTCATTGTAAGAAATTTCTTCCTTATGTCCAACCTACATCTATACTCAGTTTAAAACCATTGCCCCCTGTTCTGTCACCACTGACATCTCTCCATCTTTCTCATAACCGCTGTTTAATAAGGCCACAATTAGTTCTCCCCAGAGCCTCATCCAGGCTGAACAACCCCAACCCTCTCAGCCTTTCCTCGTAGGAACCAGTTTTTGGTCCTTCTCTGGACTTGCTCCAATAGACCCATGTTTTTCTTGTTCTGTGGCCCCTAGAACTAGATGCAGTATTACAGGTGGGGGTCTCACAAGATTTTCTTGGTTCAAAATTATTAATAAGCCAATAGTCTTTGCTCTAGTGTAAAAATATCATTGACAGAAAAAAATATAATAAAATACTCTTCAGGAAGTCTAACTTGTGGCTGGATTTAATATTATCAGTGAGTAAATACATTTTTTTCTGTGTCATTTGTCAGAAAGTTCCTTACTTAAGTGGAGGGAAAGAAAATGAACAGTCTCACTGTCTAAAAATTTGCCTTGCATATAGTTTTCAGGAAGACAAAGCAAAGTATTCAACCCTCTCTTTCCTCCCACGTTTATCTCTTCCTCAATATAAATATATCTAGGGAGCTGGAACAAAAAGAAATCACATAACTTTAAAGTGTCCATATCTGAAATGCTGGTATTTGAAAATGCAATTTTAGTATATAGGGGCTAGAGGGATGTGGCAATACGTTGGATATGAGTAATGCTGGCCAGAGCACCTGCTGTCTCTTACAACTGTCAAAATACAGCAAAACTTCCCATTGCTGTGCAGCAGTCGTAAGTAAAACCAGCCATGATAAGACACACAAGTGTAACGTACACTGAAAAAGGTGGAGATGGGTGGTGTTTCTTTGCTCTGTTAACTCAGGGAGTGTTTGAAGGGGAGCTCTCAGCATTCTTAGTGGAAAGTAGGGAATGACATTCACTTCCTTTTACTTACACTCCCCTGTAAAAGATTTCCTTATCTGCTCATTAAATTCCCTTCCTGAATTCTTTGCAATAGCCTCATGAGAAAAAAAAGATGTTGCCCTCATCAATTTTTCTCTATTCAGACATCTCATAGTACTGCAAAGATGGCTATGATGGGAATATTACTCAAAATAATGAAATTTACATTCATTAACTTTAAGGGCTCCTTTAGCCATAACAAACAGGATTTAATCCTTTTTTTTTAGATTTAGTATATTTGATTTGAAGACCTTACCTGTTAGTCACAAGATACAGGACCTAAAATGTTTAAAACTCATGTATCAAAGTTATGAACCTCAGCATTTTTCATAACATAGCTTTCTGTCACTTGAAATGTTTCCTGAAGAAGGGCAAACACAAAATATTCTTTACTTTGCATAAATGAGAAAGCTTGAGGGCTGAAGGAAAAGGGAGGGAGGGGAGACTTAGCAAGGTCTGGTCTTTAATCTTTATACAAGTGCTTGAAATAATTCTAGAATAGTTACATCACAGACATACATGAATTTCTCCCCCGTGGCATGTTTAACAGCAGCTCTTACTGTACATTTGATGTTGAAACTCAACAGCTGATGTTGAAAACCTCCCTGCCTTATTTTCTCCACTAATACAAGTAGTGACTATCACAGAACAAATGGGTAGGTGAACACTACAGTGCAGAAGGATGAATAGTACTCCTTAACTATCTAGGGCTTTTTAAATTGGGATCCCCATCCCGTTGAAGTCAGGATATTTTGTAGCCATATGTCACTACATAAAACAGAAAGATAACATTTATGACGGTGAACAACACTTACAATGTATGTAGGATACAGAGAAAACATATAAACTACCTTAATCTTTTAAGAAATAAGCAGCCATTAAACAAAGTTAAATGAAAATACTATATAATATTGATGTAATAGTGCTGATATCATATTATCATATTAAGTTATACTCACTCAGATACAGATTTACCTGAATGAATATGTATCCTTAGCTCAGTTCTGCAATTTACAATATATAACCTTTCCTCTACATTGGTCCCCAGAGGTAATATGACTACCCATACATTTTAAATGTAGGTCAGAGTGGCAGCTAGTGAGTCTTTCTCCAAAGAGATTATTCTCTAATATTTGTCTCAAGATGCTCCTCTAAACAGACACTTTTATTCAAAATTTTGTATTCTAAAATTGTAGGCTTCTAGCAACATGATTTTTTCTATCCACATGAAATAAATTATTTTTGATCCCGTTATTTTTTTTTAATACAATTACTAGCATTCCTGAATTCACTAAAATTCAGTCTTAGGCATTGGGTGAATTTAATGACCTAGCTAGTTGGCTGGCAAAGAGGGAAGAAGGGCTCCCTCTTCCAGGCTATTAAGCTATGTAAGTTTAACCAGAATTGCCATACGGCCCCAGCATAGCAAAAGGAGACATTTTCCTGCACACAAGCTATATCTGAGCCATAACCAACCTCACTGGATTCTGGAAAATTGCTATTCTTACATGCATGGTTTTAGTAAGGAGCCCTAGCTCATGGCTCGTCCAAGGGGTTAGTTTAGCTGCAGAACTCCATCTGCAACCTCAAAAGGGCAAAAAGTGTATTCTTGTAAGCAGGTTTCAGTATAGCTCAGAGTGATTTCCTAAATCCATACATAAACGAAGTCTTTGGACACTGTATTACTTTGTTTTAGAAAGTCTATCTGGAATGAAACAAAAAAATAACATCATCTAGATCCTTCTAGACTTCTGAGAAGCTGACACATGATGTAATTTCTTCCTCTCTCTCCCCTAACTCCTACGTCTTTTGAGCAAGCTATGCCTTGCTCATTCCCAGAAGCATTGATCAAAAACATAGAGCTTTCTGAAGTTTGGCTCTAACTTTATAAATTTTGATGTGATTTCTACAAATGCTCAGTCTTACAGAAACATTCTTAATAGTCTGTTCAGGATTTTTATTTGTCTCTTCAGTCAGTAAAAGGTTGACAGTTGCAGTGGGTTACTAAGAAGAATAACATTGAATGCATTCCTTCACAAGCTGCTTGCTATAAAACGTATATCTGAAATCAAGAACACACTTTCTACTCCTTCTCTTTCAACTTGGATGACATTATTCCTGATTTACACTTGTAAATAAAGAAAAATGGACTTTGTATAAACAGTACCACCAAATTCTTCACATGAATTGACTTAATTCAGGATGGTTTAGGGCAATAAATAAGACAGGCCATGTGTTCACAGTGAACCATTCTTGTTTAAAAAGAAGGGGTTGTACAGTATCTTCAAATAGAGTAGGGAAAATAAAATAGTTTTAATGTTTTTTTTCTCTTTAAATACAGTAATAGGAAAAAGTGTCAAACCCATACTGCGTATAAACAAACATCATTAACCCTTGGAAGTGGTTTTTATTATTATTTCTGTAATTATAATAAAATTTCTATGACCAGCTCTTTCAAAGAAAGAAAACAAGTCTGATAAAGAATCTACAGTTTGGATTCCTAAATATTCCTAAATTGGACTTTTTTTTCCTCTTGATTAAAACAAATTAAATCCCATTTTTCTACTTTCTTTAATAAATAAGGGAAAGATTGCAAAATAGGAGAGCCAAATAAGACCACAGTAAAATGTTCAGATCTCTTACCTAGTTTTTAATTTTTCAAACAAGTTAGTGCATAAATGTCAGATATGTACTTAATATGAGAAAAAAAATACAATTGCTTGTGCCTGCAGATTTCATGATGCTTTCTATGTCAAATAAATACATTTGCTTTCACTGATGTTTTGGCACTAGCTAGCTGCACACAAATATACATTACTTTAGAATACAACTGCAAAAACAAATGCAATCAACTCTACATCAGGGAAACAGATGTATTTTTTTTAAAATTGGAAAATTAACATATTGATATGAAATCTATTGACTAATTCCCGATATTACATAATTCCTGATGTTGGTGGCCTCACCTGACTTTCATTTCACCCTCTCGCTTTTCTCCTACCTACCAGAAGCAACTCAACGTGGAAATCACTTCAGGTTTTAAATTGCTACCCTAGAGACAGCTACTTGAAATCCTGTAAAAATGACTGATGTCCTTTAAAGAGAAGGTCAATATTTTATATCTGTACTTAGCAGCTTGTAATAATTAAATGAGCCTTATTTCAAGATGCTGGTTTAATGAGAATGTGCAAATTAACTGTCAGTTAGAGTGACATTCTCTCAGTGTTTTTATTACATCGACTCTCTTTACCGCTTGATATTTTTTATTGTAAATTAACACTGAAGGTATTTTTTCAACAAAAGTTGACCCACTTTACTCTTCTAAACTTCAGGATGATCTTTTGGTAAAAATACAACTAGACAGTATTTGTTTTATAATTGATTCCTTTAAGGAATATCTGTTCTCATGATTGTCCAAACTGGCCATACCTACTTTACATACATACCCAGATATACAGCTGGGGTAGATCCATACAATTCCCATTATACAATTCCTGAAAGTGTACAAGTGAATGAAAAGTATCAATAAGTAACCTAGAATGCTCAGGAGGGATGGAGCTTTGCTGTACATTTTGTGAAGGCTAACTTGCATCAGTCTTCCCAAAGCACATTATTTACAACCCACCTTCCCAAGCCACTGAAAATACTATCCAAAACTCACATTGACTTTTCCTACTTCACCTTCTCTTGTAGAAAATACAAGACAGAGTTTTTAAAATAACAGGGTATATTAAGAGGCACAGCTCCCATCTGCTTTAATCAGGCCCATCCATTAAAATTATACTTACTTGCATACACACAAAACAGACTTCACCTTCATGTAATAGTATTGTTTGTATCTATAAAATAGCTACTAACATTTATAGAATTAATGATAATTCTTTTTATATCTTTGAGAATTCTACAATTTGCTTTAGATTTTGGATTGTTTGAAATAGTTTTAAATCACAGTTCTTAAGATGAATTTTTAAGTATCTCCCACATACTACCAATTCTTCCTTTTTATTTTATTTAGCACCTTCCCAAATATAGTACTTCTCAGTGCATACTACATGGCTCATTCACATTTCTTTGTTAAAAGAAGCGTTAAGTAAAACCCTCATGATCTGTACTGAATCCAGTATCAGTAAAAGGAAAAAGAAACTAAGGCTTATATAGCACTAATATAGGCTGACAATCAATACCACATTAAATTGTGATTCAGAGCAAAAGAAAATGGAGCTTTCCAAGGCTGACTATAAATATATATCTATACTATAGTTACTGCATCACATCAAAAGTGTTTTCTTCATCCTCTGCTGTTCACAGCTATTCATATCTTAAAAATGTAATTAAAACATTTGTATGAATTATAAATAAATAGATTTTTCTACTCAAATGTCTCAGACTCAAAGCCCCTCAATCACCCCAGAATCCCAAATTAATATTTCTCATTCTGTCATTGTCTTCTCTTTGGTAAAGCAGTGCATCATGCCTTTTAATAAAAATAAATGGATTCTCAATCTTTCGTGGCATTTCTAATGTAATGAAAGGACAAGGAAATAAATTGTCATGTTTCTTGTCATTTTCTAGCAAAGCCTTTGAAATAAACTTGTTCAGTGTAGACAGAGTAATGATGAAAAGCCTATAATGAAAACCTCAGCACTTTGACAGGTTTTCAAATACTTGTGTAGAAACAAGAAAGGCAACTTCTACTGTGACAGTGCTGGCAAGATCAAAAGACACATTAACAGTGAACAGAGCAGCAGTATAAAAAAGCAGAGAAGGTAGGTTAGGAAATAATGGAGGAGGCTGTTGCCCTAATCTATGCCATGCATGCAGAGACAGATTGCCAAGCATGTAATCAAACCTCTAACATGTTCTGAATAAAAATCCCAATGATTACAGAAATACGCTTTACCTAATATTCAGGTGGGCCAGAGTATTTACTGCAGATGGTACTTTGATTTAAAACAGAAATGATAAAGCAGAGTATTTTTTCTTTCCTTCCTCTCCTGTAAACAAATGGCACTAAGTGAAGTGTAGGTTCATTGATGGATGAATGACTGTCTTCTGGGGCCCCAGTGGGACCAGCTATATTACAGACATAAAATCAATGCTGCAAAATTTATGATCTATAGGAGAGACTGATATCTTATGGGGAAAAAGAAGTCCTAATATGAATAAATCTGATTCCCCTGTTTCCCCTGTCCCCTCAGCCTTCAAAAAAAGTAGCGTGGACCATGTGGTTCTTAAAAGCCCAAGACAATAGGAACACTGGTTGAATGTAAAAATTTGCAGCTGAAGAATTACAAGGAAATTATGAAGAAAGTTATCTGGATTGTCTTAACAGAAGTAGGAGCTGGCTGCTCCGTTGATCAAATGTTTTCTGCTTGGTAGATTTCATATAAAATAATCAGAGAACAAGAAGCAATACCCACTAGTGGCCGCAAGAGAAAAATCTGCCTGGCCACAGGGAAAAATATTTCACAGTGAGAGTGGCTAGGCACTGGAACAGTTTTCCCAGAAAGGTATTTTTGTTAACTTTTCTTCGCATTCAGACAAATTTGTCTGTCATAATTTCTCAAAATTTTTAATATTTCAAAATTCAGTGGGACAAGACCATGAGCAACCTCCTGTAACTTTGAAGTTGTCCCTGCTTTGAATAGGAGGTTGGACTAGATGATGTTTAGCATTCCTTTCCAACTAGAACTGTTGTGCTGGTTTTGTGATTCTGTGATCCTCTTTTCAGTTCAGCTGTTCTACTGAATTTATCTCAATGATTTTGTCTGATCTGTTATTTCTAACCAAAGCAATTTGTTTTTTTTTTTTTTTAAACCTCTACTCAAAGGCTTATTAATCCATCAGCTAACTGTGTGTGATTGCTACTTCTCTATTTGTTTTTCACTACTTGGCCAGAACATCAAGAATGTTCTTGTATCTTCCTAACCACTGTATTTTAGTTCTCTCTTTTTAGTCCATTAGTCCATTACTATTCACATATATTGTTTTCTACTGATGCATCTACTTCTCTTTTTTTTTTTTCTATGAAGTGTTTTGACACTTTCATGCAGTTATAGTGAAGATCATTTTACAGTATTTTTATAACACTTTATATAACATCCCATGTGAAAGCATAATTTTTCTCCTGGGACTGAGGTTTCACAGAATATACTGATATAGAACATCATACTTTTCTATAGGGAAGCTTTTAATTTTCATTCATTCATGTTTTTAACTTACAGCAATGCTTATATAACCAGCAAATACATTTGAACATGCTTTAATTCTTTCACGCATGGGAAAATGCATTCTAACCAATATTCTGGACCCACTAACATCAAGAGATTTTCCACCAGATTCATTCTTATATTGAGACTGTCATATCTAACAGAGCAGTAAACTAGATTTATTTTATCTTTGGGCTGCATCATTAATAATCACATGAAGACCAAACTATGTCCTATAAAATCTTTCCATACAGAAATATTTTTTTCATGTGTCTGTCCCCTTTTGAGGAATGTAGTGTCCCTCCTAACTCCTTTCTTGGCTTTCTGAAGACACTGTTCTTCAGAGAACTCTTCTTAAAATCAAAGACATTTATCAATGGGAAGCAATTTTCTGAAGCCTTTTGAATGGAGTAATTTATTTCCTTTGGTGATCTGGGAAACATTATTACATGAAGACATATCAATAAAAGCAGTGCAATTTGGATTTGAAGTTTTGCATGGCTTAAACACATTTCTTTATTCAGTTGACCATTCCTGCCATTGCTGTATAAGTTTTCTATGTCCTTACAGACACAAAATTCTGGGAAAATAGTAAATTCAGATGTCACACTGTTTTCTGGTTTCCTATATGATTTTTTCTCAATTGTGCATTTACATTGATTTATTTCAGATTTTTACTTATTAACATATTAAGTGATTCTTCTTAACAATTCTTGAAATGAGAAAGCATTAAATTATAGCTTTTATCATATACTGAAACACAGCATTTATTATCCTTCCATAAAAACATCAAAAGAGATCATGAAAAGCAATTAGTTTTGTTGGAAGTAGAAGTGCCCATTGCTGAAAAAGTCAGAAATTCAGTTTAATCTTAGTAGAGCTTCCCCGAAAAATTTAGGAATGGAAACCTGCTTACATTGTGGTATCTACTTAAGCTTTTTCTTCCTAGTCATTAAAAACTAATGTATGCTATTTCTGCTCTTTAGATAAAAAGTGAGAAATTGTCTTTTGCACAAAACCTAAATTCAATATTGTTTAGAAATGCAAGGCTCAATCTCAAATTCTCAGCATTTCCTGTGAAGTATTGAGTAAGCTAAACTTCAACACATTTTGACTTAGGGGAAAAATATGTTTCTGCTTTACTACTCTGCTTAGCTCCCTCATTCTATAACTGAAAACAGAATAGTTTAATATCCCATAGCTAGAAATGTGAGAAAAAAAAATATGAGACTACCTTGACATCTGCCCTGGTAGTAAAGCAGTGTCAGAAGACAGAAAGGAAGAAAAAAGGGAGAGGAAAAAGAAGACATAAAACATTGTAAAAAACCAATACAGTGAAAACTCAAAACCAGAGCTTCATACCTTGAGAAGGAAGCTTTTCATTTTTGTGCATAAATGGAAACCCCATTTCACAGCTGAGAGTACTGCAGTTGCTTTTTCTGAGCAGCATGATCCCCCACCTGATTTGAATCATTTCAAATTTACATATTTTTCTTCCAGACTACTTTGAAAGCTATGTAAACAGGGGCTTCCCATCCCTTGCTAATACATATAGTATAATTATTATTTTTTCAAACAGTTGACCCCTGAACTAATTTTATTTGATTGCTGTTTTAATCCATAATGAACAAGTAGTGCAGACAGGAAATTAAACACAGGTTATTCTTACAGAGGTAAGAATGCCCTGGCTACCACTGGTAGAGGAGATCTGAGGTTTTGATTTCCAATTAATATTTCATTAGCAATTTCTGTGCTATGGTACCTATTTGCACATGAATGGATGTCATTCATAATTTAGGAAAACTAACACAAGCCTGCAAACAGTTGTGTAACACGAACCCTATCCAAAGAATTACATGCAAAGGGCACAAGGATGACTGTACTGACCAAGACAAGACAAGCATGTTAAGCTTTTAAAGCCTTATGTATTCTATTTATTTGAACTTAACAACAGAGTGAGGATGAGTCTGATACCTGAGCTTCATTAGCAGTGAAAGCAATCTGATCTGTTTGCCATGTGAGTGAAGAGTGGTTGTCTTTCCAGCGACCTTCATTCAACTTAGATTCAACTTAGGTCCTAAAAAAGAAGCTTCGGAATGAGTTATCCAAAATGCAAGTTTTCAATATCTCCATTACTTCTCTGAAGGCTAGGGCTCAGACTGGGAAGTTATTTACCTTGGTTGTCAATGAACAACAAGGCTTTTTTGTAATACTGCAAGCAACATGGCTAGGCTAACTCCACCAACTGCTGAATGCTCTGGTTCCTTCACTGAGGCCCTGGGCCACATTTGCTGCACTTGATCACTACCATTGCTTGTTACTAAGAGTAGCCTTACAGGCTTTTGAATTGCTTTTACTTGTGTGCACTAAACACGGTTCCAGAGAATGGATTAAGAAATAATATCTGTGATTCATCTTTCGTGTTTATTTGCATAATGGCATGAAAATGCGAGGCAGCTTTGCAAGAGTCTATTTGGTTTCAATTTAAATGAGAGTGCTTTAACACAACAGTTAAAATGAGTTGTTTCCATTTTTCCAGTTGATTATTTTGATGATGGAATTCAATACATATTTAAAAACACCCTGTAAGCTTGCTTCTAGATGTCAAATATGGATTAACTCTACAAATATGAAGGACACATCACTGTTCTCTAAGGGATTTTCTTTCTCATTTGGTAATTTTTACCAAAACATGGAACTCTATTTTGGCAGCTTGTGTGATCTGCCACAAAATAAAATTATGTTTTATTGATTAATTCAAAGCTAAGAAACACTTGATTTTTTATGCAATGTTTTGCCAGACTGGTTTGCCAGAAAACTGAGCATCTTATTCTCAGCTTCAGGAAAGCAAGGCTTTGCTTCATAAAGCAGTGCCCTGAGACAACCTCCAAGGACCTGAATGTTTAGACTCAGGGGGTGCTTATACTGCATGTTGTGCTATATTGGAATGAAAGCCTAAACTAGATTTGGCAGCCTAGCTTCAGTAGTTTGGAGTTTCATACAAGTTAATTGCCTTATCCAGAATTTTAACGAAGTCCACAGTAAGGTACATACTGCTGTAAAGTTTCTTCCAGAGGCAAAATTAGCTCATTTCCATGCACTTCAGCTATCACTGTGCCACACTACAGTCAATAAGCACAGCGTAGCTCTGGTTCTGTGCTACAGCAGCTCTCTGCCAGCTCTCCCTCCTTCCCTCCTTTCCTTTTATAAGGCTTTGTGATCCCTAGGGCAACTGCACTAGAATGAAACTGGAGACTGAAGTCCACTCCTGAATATAGCCAAAAACCTTCCAAATGCCTAAGAAGAAATTATGTCTGTCTCTGAAGATCTATAACACAACACCTACTAATTTCACAAAGATATGGCATTTCTGCAGAGGTTTAACAATGTAATTTTGGCATCAACTAGGCACCCTTTGATTTTAAACAATTACTACTGATGTGAACTTGTGTTAGCCTGGCAAAAGTTAGATAATTCTTTACCTTGCTCTCAAGCTTCTTTCTTGTCAACAGTTTTGCTTCCATTCAGCATCTTTCTTTGCATCATCTCTCACTGCCAGATGCGTTAAGGAGAGTTCAGCCTCATGGGAATCCTCAGTTTCTCCAAGATTTCCACTAACAACCATTTGTTTAACTTGCCTTTTCTTCCCCCCTTCATTATCAGCATCAGATTTCTTTAGAGGTGGATAATGAAAATGCACGGACTGGAACATTTAATGACGATATTTGTCAGGTACAAACCAAATATTTCATCCAACAAAGGAAAAAGGAACTTTCACAGGAAGAAAAAGAAACTATTGGGATGTCAGAAGAGCCTAGCAACATGGTTTCATTCTTTGTAATGTTACACTAAAGTGAAAATAATTCCAGCCAAACACAAGCTCACCATCTCTTGATGAGGTTATGCCTACAATGATCATGTGGGAGAACAGTGAGTCGAAAGATTATGTTTCAGTTACTCACTCTCTGTTTTCATAAAGGTCTCAATAAGCTAGCACATTAGTTTAGTGGTATCTCATATAAAGACCTAGTAAATTCCAGAATTAATCTTCTTTATACACATAAACATGTGCGTAATGTTGATCTTGTTGCTTGCACTAAATGAGTGAATCAAACTATATTTGCTATGCTGTTACTGCAAGACTAACAGTTTAGACAAATTCCTACAGAAATTATATGCAACTATTTCCTGTGCTGCCCTAAAAAAGGTTTAGCTTTTATTATTTGTATTTTCTTAAGAATTTATCTTTATGAAATATAAGACCTATTTTGTTACAACCTGTGGTCAATGATCTTGTAGCTCCAGAAGGAAGGACAGCATGACATAACAGGTCCTTCTGATGGACAACATACTTGAAGGTTAGTATGGACCATTTGCCTGCACTGGTTTTCAGTAAAAATGTCTGTAGACAGACACCTATTTTCGATACCAAATCTCACACATGTTCATTTTTTAACTGAAAGCCATCCAAGAGATTCAGAAAAAAAATTCCCCAAATCCATTCAGCAGTAGTATAAGAAAAAAGTCTTTTTCAGATTGAAAGCTGGGATTTCACCTTTTCAATATTACTAGATGTTTAGGACAGTGGTCAGGGCTACAGGAGACACAGGTTCAAGTCTGTATTTCATGTGGGATTGAGCAGAGCCTCTCATCCCATGCCATTCATTCCTAAAATCATATTTTTCTCAGCCCAGGCCTGCCACCTCATCACCAGGCTGTACTGTCTTTGCTGCTCATTAAACACTACAGAGCTTTGAAACATTTTTGGCACAACAGAAGGAAGCGCTAACAAGTTCCACGTTGCTTTTTTGCAAAAGCTACGATTAAACTTTGAAAAGCAAAATCTATCATTTTTCCAACCACAGAGAAAATACTGTTCAGATTTCAACCAAGGGCTGCTGTAAATTTCTAGCTTGTTTGAAACTTGGACAACAATGCACCCTTACAATGACTCATTGTAGTCTGCAAAAGGAAAACAAACAGCCCACTGGAAATCTAGCTAAATTAAAATTTCCATCAACACTGGATGCTCCTGTTTCAAAGGCAGTAAAGAAACATTTAAATTCAGTACTTAAACTTACTAAGCTATAATCTTCTATATTCCTGATATATTTTGATTGTATTCTTGTTGCTGTTGTTTTGAAACATTCTTTAAGCAAGCAGGGAGGAAAAGCTAAAGGAAATTTCAAATAACATTTTAAATAAGAAAAGCAGATACCCATCTACTCCCTGAAGAAACATTACCAACACCAACAATAATTAAAAGTAAATTCCATACATCCATTTCTCTTGCTTTATTCCTTTGTTCTTATTGTTATAATCTTTTTTTTGTTCACTGTCCCTTTAAGTATAGGAAAAGTTTTTGCAAGCACAGGAAGTAGCGGTATGTTCTGAGTGCGAAAAATAACCCCTATACAATCCACATAAAGTCAGTGGGGGTCAGCAGATGCAAAGAACAGTTCTCCTTATCATCCTGCAGAATCAGGACTTACTCTTTCCTCTCTTTTATTCTAAATGACAGAAATGTTTCATCAGAGGGATCTTTTCTATTCATGTTTTGGAAACAGACAGCATAAATTTTCTTCCTATTTATGTACTCTGCCATCTGAAGAAACAGGACGCTAAATTCCTTCAATTATCTTATGTGTAGGTGTCATGATTAGAACACCTAGTCAGACTCCATAGGACTATACCACTTAGAATCACAGAATCGTTCTGGCCGGAAGAGACCTTCAAGATCATCATGTCCAACCTTATTCCCAGCCCTATCAAAACCACTAAACCACATCCCTAAGCACAACATCTACCTGGCTCTTAAGTACCTCCAAAGGTTGTGACTCTACCACCTCCTTGGGCAGGCTAATCCAATGCCTGACAACCCTTTCAGTAAAGAAATTCTTCCTAATATTCAGCCTGAACCTCCCCTGGTTCAACTTCAGGCCTTTTCCTCTTGTTCTATTTCTTGTCACTAGGGAGAACAGACCAACTCCCGCCTCGCTACAACTTTCCTTCAGGTAGTTGTACAGAGCAGTAAGTTCTCCCCTCAGTCTTCTTTTCTCAAGGCTAAACAGCCCCAGATCCTTCATCATTTCCTCATAAGAGACATGCTCCAAACCCTTTACTAGCTTAGTAACCCACCTCTGTACCCTCTCCAGCACCTCAACGTCCTTCTTGTGGAGAGGGCCCCAAAACTGGACACGGTATTTGAGGTGCAGCCTGACCAAAGTCAAGTACAGAGGAATGATCACTTCTCTGCTCCTGCTGATTACACTAGTCCTGATACAGGCCAGGATGTTGTTGGCCTTCTTGGCCACCTGGGCACACTGCTGGCTCATGTTCAGACCGTTGTCAGTCTACACCCCCAGGTCCTTCTCTGCCTTGCAGCTCTCCAGCCACTCTTCCCCAAGCCTTAATATAGACTTTTTCCAATCACACATTTAAATCAAACCATAGAATTATATGCAATACTTATTCATCTTAGTTCAATAATTATTTTTAAAATGTCTAGATATGTCCTGGTGATACCTAAAGTTATCGTAAGGATTTATCAACTTATGGTTGTACCTTGCAGCTGACAGAACAGGAGGGGAAGTACAGCATTTTATTTTGCTTGGAATACTTTCAAACACACATAATCCTGAAGTTCTTGAAATTTGATACCCAAAGTAATGTTATTTGATTAGTTAATATTCATCAAAAATCTTTCTTGTCAGGAACTCAGCAATCTATATGACATGGAAAAAATGACCCAGCCCCAAACTTTTATTTCCTTGATTCCTTTTCTATTAAGCAAATTATGCAGAATTACAGTCCCTATTCTCATCTTTAAGAACTATTCTCTTTTCCCCATTATCTGTAGGTGCTGAAGAATTTCTTAACTATTATTTGAGAATTAAACACAGAGAACTTCAGAAGTATTTTCAAAAAAATTCTCAGACACACTAAACTGTAAGCATGTGGATTTGCTATGCTGAGGTTCTTAGAGCGCCCATAAAGACCAGAAGATACTTTTGCACATCAACAGAGACTAAACAATCTACAGTAATAAAATCCATTTGCATTCAATTACATCAGCTTCCTTTCCTATAAAATTCTACTAGTACTTCAAAAAAGAAAATGGTGTGAATAATACAATCCGAATAAGAACTAAATATGCCACCCTGACCCTAAACCGTGACAATGCCAAACTAAATGTCACTGTTGGATAATATGACATGGGTGGAAACAG
>JANHGN010023404.1:0-19574 GCA_024605025.1 Megaceryle maxima
CCCTGGCCCTGGCCACGGCCCCGGTCCCCGCCCTTCGCCCTCCGCCCCCGCCCGACACTCCCCCGGGCCCGCCCCACCCCCTGCCGGCGGTGGGTGCTGAGGGGGGGGGGGCGGTGCCCTCACCCAATGGCGTGGCGTCAGCGCCCCCTGCGCACTCCGGCCTCCTGCGCCGCCGGGGGGCGCGTGCGGGCCGCGGGAGCTGCCCCGCCCCGCTGTCGGTCCTGGAGTCAGAGAGCCAGGGAGTGAGGGAGTCAGAGAGTGAGAGAATCAGGGAGTCAGGGAGTGAGAGAGTCAGGGAGTGAGAGAGCCAGGGAGTGAGGGAGTCAGAGAGCCAGGGAGTGAGGGAGTCAAAGAGTGAGAGAATCAGGGAGTCAGGGAGTGAGAGAGTCGGGGAGTCAGGGAGTGAGGGAGTCAGAGAGCCAGGGAGTGAGGGAGTCAGAGTCAGAGAGTCAAAGAGTCAGGGAGTCAGTCACAGCTCAGTCATGGCTTGAGAAGGCCTCTAACAACGTCACATCCAACCATCTACCCAACATCACCATGACCACTAAACCATGTCCTGAAGTGCCTCATCTGCATGTTTTTTGAACACCTCCAGGGATAGTGACTGCACCCCCTTCCCCAGACAGCATGTTCCAGTGCCCAACCACTTTATCTGTCTAAGAACGCTTTTCCTAATGTCCAATCTAAACTTCCTCTGCTGCAAGTTAAGCCCATGTCCTCTCATCCTATTGCCTGTTACTTGGGAGAAAAGAGCAACGCCCACCTTGCTACAACCTTCTTTCAGGTATCTGTAGAGAGCAATAAGGTCTCCCCCTTGCCTCCTCCAGAATAAAGAGCTCCAGCTCCCTTAGATGCTCCTCATAACACATGTTCTCCAGGCCCTTCACCAGCTTGGCTGCCCTTCTCTGAACTCACTCCAGCACTTCAGTGTCTTTCTTATACTGCGGCGCCAAGAACTGAACACAGTACTGGAGGTGCAGCCTCACAAGTGGCCAAGTCACAGAGGACAATCACTTCCTTCCTTCTGCTGGCCACACTATTTTTGATGCAGGCCAGGATGCTGTTGGGCCTTCTTAGCCACCTGGGCACACTGCTGGCTCACATTCAGCTGGCTGTCATCCAGCACCCCCAGGTCCTTTTCTGCCAGGCAGCTTTCCAGACACTCATCCCCAAGCCTGAAGCATTGCCTGGGGTTGTTGTCACCCAAGTGCATGTCCTGGCACTTGGCCTTGTTAAACTTCATCCCATTGACCTCGGACGATCAATCCACCCTGTCCAGATCTCTCTGCAGAGCCTTCCTACCCTCTGGCAGATCATCACTACCGCTCAATTTGGTGTTGTCTCAGCAAACTTGCTGAGGGTGCATTCGATCCCTTCATCCAGGTAATTGATAAAGATACGAAACAAGACTGGCCCCAAAACTGTACTCTGGGGGACACCACTTGTGACCAGTCACCAACTAGGTTTAACTCCCTTCACTACATCCCTCTGGACTTAACTGTCCAGTTTTTAACCCAGCAACCCCAGTGTCAGGACCCAACTTTTCTAATGAGGTCTTTCACAGCTCCAGCAGGTCTGTGCACAGTCTTGGTTTCACCCCTGACATGGACAAACTCCTCTAAGCAGATAAAACTCAGCATGCCTGTGATACTTTGGAGCAAACCTCTGGCCTCGTGCTGAGTGACACCCCCGAAGCAACAGTAAAAACACATCAAGTCTGCTCACCAGTTTTCACTAAAAAAGGTACAAAGAGGGAATAAAATTAAATAAAAGCATTCTGAGCTGATTCAGTTCATAGAATCATAGAATGCTTTAGGTTGGAAGGAACTTTCAAAGGTCATCTAGTCCAATCCCCCTGCACTGAGCAGCGACATCAGCTGGATCAGGCTGCTCAGAGCTCTGTCCAAGCTGACCTTGGATGTTTCTAGGGATGTGGCTTCTACCATCTCCTTGGGCATCCTGTTCCACTGTTTCACCACCCTCCTCCTATCAACTGCTTCCAGCGTTAACAGCACACGTTTCGAAGTGGTTTTGGAAGGAATGAGGAGCATCTGAGGGAGCTGGAGCTCTTTATTTTGGAGGAGATGGGGGAGAGACCTTATTGTTCTCTACAGTTGCCTGAAAGAAGGTTGTAGCAAACCTTCAATTTCTAAAACCATTTTTCTCAATAATTTGTATTTTAAATCATTTGCGCTGTTCTTTAGGCTAGAGGTGCAAAATCTCTGACCACAGCATTTCAATGTTGATGTTTTTTGTGCAGCTCAAATGGCACAAAGCACTTGTCCCACAGATGACAGGCTATAGTGTTTAAAGACGTAATGAGTTGTAATGAGATGTTTCAAAAAATGCATTTCTTCCAAGGCAAGCAAGCAGGGCTTGTAATGCAACAGGACACTGCGAGCTGTTCTGCCTGAAGAAGCCCATCAGCCTGCAACTGCTGACCTGCAGAGCATGAGCAATCCCTTTGCAGTGAGCTAACCTGCTCCTTTTCTCTGCTACAGACAGGCAAGGGAAATCTTTAAAGTTTACGCACAAGGATTATTCTGCATGTAACTGGGTTTTACTTTGGTCTAAATCCAGCATTGTACAAAACATCCAGTGCAAAAACTGCATTGAAACCGGCACCAGATTGAAGACCCGCTCTCAGATGGGTACCTGCCAGCTTTTTTGGGAATGAATATTTCAATGCTGTCCTGAATTAACAACCTTTATCCAAGTACCACTAAAGTGCATATGCTTCACATCGCAAGATCAAGCTTTTGTTCTCCCGAGACAAAAATTACTAGCAGCTGCAATTTTCCTCTTACTTGACATGAAGAAAATTCTTACCACCATTTCCCTCAAAGCAAGGTTCACAGGTAACATATTTGCTCCATCCCACACCTAATCATGGTTTGTTTTTTTCTTAATGCCGTGTTTGTATGCCATATACCAAATAAAAAACAATGTTAAAGAGCTTCCTTCACCATAGGCTTCCCATAGCAGACTCTCAGGCATTGAATCTTCTGGTTTATTCAGAGGGTACCAGCTCAAGCTGGGTGCCACCAGAGAGAGACCTCAAAGAAATCTCTGGGCAATTATACCCTTACAATCTGAGTCCCCTGCCACTCACTTGATGGGTCGGTCCAATAGTAATATTCGAGTCGCCTTGTTCCTCAGTGGATCCTGTCTCTGTCTCCAGGCTGGTAGTTCCTTTTCTTCTCTCAAGGATGCAGCTTCTGTTGACAAATGTGGCTACTTTATTTTTCACAGGATGCAGCGGTCTCTGGGCCTCCCTTCACATAACTAAGTGTAAGATCAGTGTAAGTTCACCAGTTGACGGCCTCAGTACATCCAGCTACTCCTGCTAAGTAAAGCAAAACAAGTTTCAATTCAACCTAATTTTTAGTGATCACCCAATAAATTCTAATACTCTCCAAGTAAACTATTCCAATCCTCAGCAACCAAGTACTTTTTAAGACATGGTCAGCCTTTGTCTTGCTTGGCCAGAAAGAAAAACACGTGAACACATTAGCAACATAAAAAGTATGCCTAAAAAAATGATGTACATGGACTTTTGACTTCCTGGAAACAGGTTGGTCAAAAAAGATGATGGAATACATGTCTTTCACTACAGCTGATAGAAGCAACAAGAACTACTGGCTCAACTGCTTAAGTGTTTACTGGCATTTCTTAGCCCTTTGTCACAGTCTGTCTTTGAGTGAACTGAAAACATGGCTTTATTTTAGGAGATACCATATCACACACCCTCAAAAGTTCCCATCTCCTTAGCCATGTTTCTAAAATCTGATATTGCTGGAATTATCACCTATTTATTTTTTGGGGGGGATAGCAGCTATTTGTCAGCAGAATTTGTAACTTGTGCTGCATCCTTTCATCTTTAAAACATACTAAAGTTTGTGAATTCAAGAGAAAACATCCGTAACAAGTTTCTGAATGCATAAATTCCTTTATTGAAAATATTGTGATAGCACTGCATTACATATATTCAATATTCGTAGTTCAAAGGGTCACGGAATTTTGATTGAACAACACTGTTTTGAATACAGACTGCAGCGTTTAGATATGCTCTGACAAGGATAATATAATGGAGTAAATTGTAGGTAGCAACAGTGAAATGTACGTAAAACGTTGAAATTTGGTTGGTTTGGTTTGATTTTTTTTAATATTAAGTGGTTTGCCACCATTTAAGAGCAAATACTATTAGATATTCCTGGTATCCTCAAAGCGTTATGCTATTAGCAACTTCCAAAATATTTTACAGCATTACCAGTAAGAATTTTTATTTATGGCTGTAGTAGACCACACAGAAGGGAAGCGTGAAAAGCTCATGTGCAGCGTGTTACAGGCTTATTGGATATAGCATTGGTTTTTAGACTGTGAAACTTCTGTGCAGGGTTAAGATTTAGTAATGCTTTTGAAAGAAAACTCACTTGGCTTTTTTATTTGGTTGGTTTTGTTTTGGTTTTTTTTTAATCTATTGAAAAAGGGAAGAGCAGTAACTACATTGAATTGGATTAAGTTAATAATATTCCAAAATGAGACCCTACTGTTTTAATGCATGGAAGCACACTACCATTTCATAACCTGCCTTTCCTGGGACAATGACACCTTTGAGTCGAAGGGCAGGGCAGCATCCTAATATTGGTCAGGTTTGGATTATGTAAACAAAACCACAGCTTAATGGAAAAGCAGGATACTTTAGCAAACAGTGAAGATTGTCAGTCCTCTGTCATATTCTCATTTATTGATGTTTTTATTTTGTAACATGAAGCATTTCTCTTCAGCACTGGGGGGGAAAAGGGACAGATATCTGATTATTTCATGGGGAAAAAAAATAATAACTGTCAAATCCTAAACCAGCCTGTTGCTTCAAGCCTTTTTCAGGAAGGAAATCATATATATAATTCCTAAGAAAACAAGTATTACAACATGACCTGGCCTGTTAGGGAAACAGCATTCTTCTCTAAATCCCAATTGTATTTTCTCCTTAACAAAGCAGTTATTCTTCAATTTGTAGAGAAGTGCTCATAAAAATCACAGTAAGTGGCTTATTTTGAATCATTTGGTGGTGATACAGAAAAAGACCCCACAATCCTCTCTCAGAAACACTCTTCAAAGCCAGTCAAATAATACTAGGGCAGATGCTCAGAGCATGCTGTCCCAGTTCTGCTGACTGCAACAGAGCTGATACAGTCTATCCCATGTGGCAGTTTGCCCAATGTGGCACCAAACACTGCCAAAATAATAATCAATTAACAAAATAATAATCAATTAACAGGAATATGGCAGTAGAGTTAAGAAGAAGAATAAGAAGAATATCCACCTTCTCCTTCAACTCCAAAAAAAAACCCCAAACCCAAACCAAAACAGAATTATGCACTCAAGTGTTTCTGCCAGAAAGAAACCCTCTAATTAGGGTAAAGAGGAAACCAAGTCTCATTTACAAAATAAAAATACAAAAATTAACTCCAGAAATCAAATAAATTGATTTGGAATAAATGTAAATGCACAAGAAACCTACCTGAATAGTTAATTATTTATCAAATTGAGATTTGAAATATTAAAAGAAAAAAACTCATAGCTAATACATTTACAAACAACAACAAAAAATAATCTGCTATACAATAACAATAAATAAAAAGATTTAAAAACCATGTTCCCTTAAGTGCTGCATACACCTATATTTGATTCTTTTCCATGGCAAACAGTATGCTGTAGATTTGGTAAAGTAACCTTTTATTTTTGGTTAGCATTTGTACGTTCAACATAAATACACATGGAATGTACTAGATAGTTGCAGTTTTCCCACAGGATTTTTTTTTTTTTCACAGTTACAGAGAACATTTTCAACTTATACACCATGAATGTTTTCATAAGCATCATATCTTTGATGGACAAAGGTTGGAAGAGGAAGTAAAAAACCACTTCGGAGTCATCTCTCACTGTTCTGTCTCTTACTGCATCTCAAAACCAGCTCTGTTTTTTCTTGGGTTGGTTTGTTGGTTGGTTTTTTTTGCGTAGTCATGCTCTGGTACAAACTTGAGCGCGTGATGTTGTGAGGCAGCCTGCACCTTCCAGTTAGCTTTCAAGTGCCTAATGGATCCGGTCCTTAAGGCAGTCAGTATTTCATTCAAATGTCCATACTTCTACATCTTGTATTATGAAATCTTCTTTCTTAGATAAGATGTCATTATTGAAGGTGCTGCAGGAGTTGCTTCGCCCGTGATACAAATCTGCATCTAACCATAAACCGAACCGTCCACTAAAAAGGACATACACACAAAAAAAACCAGGTTATATATAAAAGTATTGGAAGCTATAGAAACAGCCAGAGAAGCAATAAAGAGGAACCTAGGTAGTTCTGAGGACCTCTTAGAATGAATGTGGAGAGCTCAATCCTGGCAAAGTGCTTGCCAAGAAGCACAAAGAGCAGTCCCCAGGCTTTTGTTTGCACCAGCAAGCAGGGCAGAGGCAGGACTGAGGGTGAGCCCGCAGACCCCCTGTGCCATCCAGTTGTTCACGCCACCAGCTGTGGCTGACACCAGGATGTGGCATTGGAGCCCCTTCCCTGGCTGTCTGGATGTGGACAAGGCCCCTTCTGGTTCAGGAGGAGGAGGAGGAGGGGTGTTTCTATCCTGATGCAAACCGTCCCCAGATGTCCCAGGCAGTCAGCTTTATTTAGTCGTACAGTCTTAGCCCTTGATTCCATACCCAAAGACCTTTGCAACCTAGGACCTGATTAAGCACTGCCTGTATCCTTGCTCTAGGTATCAACAGAATCATGACAACTTAGTACCCCATGAAAAACCTTAGAGGCTGATAGCAAAACTGCCATTAAAGATTATCTTCCCCCAGAAAACTTCTCCAGCAGTGAGACGTATCTACTCAAAACATATGGGTTCTTAGCTAGAAAAAAAACCCCAAACCAACAACTCCTACTCCCCTAACATCAGTCACCTTCTTTAAGCAGTGGATTGGTCTACTTACTAAAAGTAAGTTCATTTTATTGATTAGTTTTTCTTGCAACTACCATTGTTCCGATTCTCAGAAAAAAAAAAAGAAAGAAGAGAGAAGAGGAAGGAAAGGAGAGGAAGGAAAGAAAGAATAGGAGAGGAAGGAAAGAAAGAAGAAGAGAGGAAGGAAAGAAAGAAGAGGAGAGGAAGGAAAGAAAGAAGAGGAGAGGAAGGAAAGAAAGAAGAGAAAATAAAAAAAGAAATAAAAATTAAAAAAAAAAAAAGGGGAAAAAAAAAAGGAAAAAGGTAAGCTACATAATTTGAAAACTGAACATTGACTCACCCTCCACCTCCAAGCTCCAGAGAGCTGGTGTCTCCGTTGATGAAGTAGGTGTTCTCTCCACTCCATTTGAATACCTGGAGAGGGGAAAAAAACCCAAGTATATTTGGACAGTGAGGATTCCTGTACACTAAAACTCCTGGGGACTGACTCTGTGCAGGTACTTTTGAGTGTGATCATGTTTTATTTTTTCTTGAAGAGGGAGGAAGAAAAGATAGTGGTAGAAAGTAAAGGAACAATACATATTTAAAACAATGAACAAGGCACCCCAATCCTTTTCAAAACTCCACTTACAACTCTAAATCAACAGACTTTCTGTTAAAAAATGTGTTCGATATTGAAACCCACATATGCCATGAACATTAAGGGGTATTTCAGTATCACTGTTATCTCTGGTTTGTTGTCACTGAGAACCCAAGTGTGTGTGGAATTATACCCTGTCCTTGGTATCACTGCCTTCCAAAGAGAGTCTTTGACAGTCCACCCTTCACCTCCTCCCTGCTTCCCCCCTTCAATCCATTTAAAGGCCTCTCCTCACGCTCACAGGCTGTTCTATTGGCACTTCAGATAATTCCAGACACTTTTGCTTAAAGCACAACATGGAAGCAATGAGTTATTAACCACGTTCATCCACAGCTGGCACACTTTCCAAGCTCAAATATGCTGTCTTCATAGAAATCTCATAACTGCTTCAGAAGTGGAACCCAAAAAATCTTATTTAGGAAAGAGAATATCCACTTACCTTGAAATTTGGACTGAATGTGTAAAGGAATGTTTCACCAGTGCCGTAGTAATGGTCACTAAACCTGAAGGGATGTGTAGCGTACGCTCCAAATATCTGGCAGAATAAAATGATTAAACTACTTTTGAGGACAGAGCAAAATTCAAGGGAAAAAAACCCCAAACCACTTCAAGATGCTTTCTAAACAACAAATGAGACAGTGTTTCATGTGAGGTGAACCAACTAGTAAGATATAACAGATGAGCAAGTGTTCTTGCAAATCTTTTGTGACCTGCCAGTTAAAATCCAAATGACAACAATGGCAACGGGGATTGTGACTCTTGGAGCCACTGAAGTACTAGACCTCCAGAGAGGCATCGTTTCTGCTGGCTTCTTAACCAAGATACCTAAGGAAGATACTTCCATGTGCATTATTAAAAGGAGCTCTCATTGCAATTAGGAAGCTGAGGAGTGGGGCAGATGGATTCGTATTACTGCTGATGTGCTTTCCTGCCTGTAAGTTTAGTTTAAGCAGTAGACAATATTGGTATGATGCCACCTCACAGTATGATGGGCACTTCATAATGATCATTTTTTATAATGAGGCCCTTTCAGTCCAACTCCTGCAGAACAAGCACTCCTTACCTGGTTGTCCATATCCTTGATGACAAGAAGAACTGGACTATCGAGAGACGCCGATTTACGGTACAGAGTCTTCAGGCTGGTGCCATGCTCCAGTGTACTGTACGCGAGTCGCCACGGATATCCCTGTACCCGTGCGGGCAAGCGCCGGGCAAGCTGGGCAATGAACATATGAGTGAACATGAAACGGTTACACAGTCAACAGGTTGGGTCACAGGCAGTGCCCCAGGCTATTCCCTTTCTGCAACTGTTCCAAGCCAAAAATAATGGTTGTAAAGGGAGCAGCTGATGCCAGCAGCTTAAACTTTCTGCCACGTACATGTGGCCTTGTACTGTGAACCCAGCTGTCTGCATTCACATCACCGGTGAGAGAGATTTCAAATCTGGCACTCCCTCTCCAAACACTGAAAGAGTTGCCCGTCCTCGGTATCACAAACTCCAGAGTTGCAAAACAGCAAAATAAGCTTTCCGGGATGAGCCAGTGCTGCAGCAAACAGGACCTTGTACAAAGACACTCCGACATAAGTACTTTCCAAACTCTTAAAAAGCATTAATATTGCTTCCAGATGACAGAATGTCCCACGCTCAGCAGAGGCAGCACCAGAGCTAAGGAAACTTGAGGTTTTTCTAACCATACCTGCTCTATGTGCATATTCTCCAGAAGAGCACTGTGATGCTTTAAGATGGGCAAAGTATCATCATCATCTTCTTCTTCTTCATAGTAACTGCAAACACTCTTCCGTCGTTTTGCTTCTTCTACAGTAATGATCTGAAGCACGAGAACAAATGTTCAACCTAAAGCATAGCTCTTAGGCTATTGAAGCAAATTAATTTCAAACAACACACTCCTCAGCTGTTACACTGTGGAGCAAAACCAGTGTATGGTACAGTTCTATCAAGCACAGGCAGCCTTAACCAAATGGGGAAAATCTTAACTGGCAAGGTGTCATTTGAGACAGCACAGACAGAATTTCTTCATGTCCTGATGACCTCCCACAGCTGCAGAGCTCTTTGGGATTCCTAAACATTGAGGTAGCCAGCTGACATTATGTGGTTGGTCTCAGACACACCTGGTCCTAAGTCAGAAGGCTAAAGTGCACCTACGTGTATCTGGACTAGATGTCTTGTGGGGGTCTAAAAGAGGAGGACACAGAAGCTTCTTTGTTTTCTCTCATGCAGCTAGTTGAGTATATCAATTATTTTCTCGGGTGCTAATGCAAGAGAATATGAAAAAGTTCAAATTTTCACTTCTCCTTTTTATTAAAACATCTTTTTCCATTTTTTTTTGTTTGTTTGGTTGGTTTTGTTTGTTACGTTTTTTTTTTACGGACTCAGATGTGGTTTTGTGTGCACAAACTGAAACAGAATGAATACAGTAAAGTAAAAAAGTAAATCAACTTGAAGAGATATTTTGAAATTGTCTTGTAGGAAATACACCAAGAGATTTTGAGCATGCAGTTCATAGAATCATCAAGGTTCAAAATGACCTTCAAGATCATCAAGTCCAACTGTCTACTAAATATTATCAGGACCACTAAACCATGTCCTGAAGTGTCATTTCTAGACATTTTTTGAACACCTCCAGGGATGGTGATTCCACCACCTCTCTGGGCAGCCTGTTCCAGTGCCTAAACACTTGCTCAGTAAAAAATTTTTTCCTAATATCCAACCTAAACCTCCCCTGGCACAACTTAAGCCCATTTCCTCTTGTCCTGTCACTAGTTACTTGGGAGAAGAGACCAACACCCACCTCACTGCAACCTCCTTTCAGGTAGCTGTAGAGAGCAATAAGGTCTCCTCTCAGTCTCCTGTCCTCCAATCTAAACAACCCCAGGCTCCTCAGGCACTCCTCATAAGACTTTTTCTCCAGACCCTTTTCCAGTTCTGTGGCCCTTTTCTGAACTCACTCCAGCACCTCAGGATCTTTTTTATCCTGCGGTGCCTAAAACTGAACACAGTGCTCAAGCTGTAGCCTCACCAGTGCCCAGTACAGGGCCTCAACCCCTTCATTTCAGTTCTTGAAAGATATTCATTCTGAGAATCAAGGTCTTTATAAAATACATTCTTAGTTGAAAATGATCAAACAGCTCTTTGGAAACTTCTGTTTATTCCTTTGCTTAACACTTCATAAAGAGAGCACACTGTAATATCTTAAAAGATGAAACCAGGTACATATTTCTAACATCAGGTTCGAATTGAAATACTTTTAAAAAGCAGCACAGTCTTCTCCACAGCAACAACAGGTAAGCCACGCTACCTCTTCTCACAAAGCTGGAAGCAAAATAAGAATGCAAGTCCATACACTTAGTGCTTGTCTCGAAGACTCAGTGGCCTACAAGGTGCTGAGAGAGACAGGTGACAAACCCTAAACCCGACGTGGCACGGGCAGCAAAGAGGAGCCCAAATGTGGCCCTGCAGCAGGAGCTCCCAGGCCGGCAGCTCCCAGACGGCCCAGAGCTCACCGCAGAGCGGAGGACGCTGCCTGTGGAGGAGCAGCAGTGGTCTGTGTGTCCTGGCTCCTGCCAAGCTGCTGCTGAGGGTGCTCGACCTCCTGGCTGGCAGAGCATCATCTGGCACGGCTGGAAAGCTGCTAACCCTTCAGTGCAGCTTGGGGGTCCCAGTGAGTGACAGCAGCCTCAGCTCTGCACAGCAGCGGGAGGTGAGAGGAGGCACACCGGGCCTGGCAGCGGGGCTTTAGCTGGGCTTGGTGCCACCACGGCCAACAGGAGGCAACGGCAAGAGCTCAGAGATGGGTCTGATGAGAAAGAAAAGGGGAAGCACAGAGGCCTAACTATAAAACAAAGGGAAACCTTAAACCACCTTCCTTCCACAAGCATATCACCACAGAGGTCTTATCTTGGAGCAGGAACCTCAAGCTGTGGCTGCAGAGCAAGCTGTGCCACTGTCACACACTTCCCTGCAAATATGGCTTCCAAACAACTTTCACCTTACACATGGATAATGTTTTGTGTAACTCCTCCCTGCCTTCGTGATCACTGCTTGAACTTGCAGAAGCTGTCAACGGTCAAGACAACTGCCAAGAAGTGTCTTCAGGTCCTACACACACCTACCCCACAGGCAAGAAATGCACTGGACTGACTCCAGGTGCAGATTTAACACCACCACAAATCACAAAAGGAGCTCTACGACTAATGAAGAGTTTACTGTGGGTAGGACAAAGGCCTAATACCATCAACCACACTTAGCATCTCCACTGGAATGGGAGTAACGGGTCCTCTGCACGCACTCCCATCCAGCCCATTTGCACCTGTAGCCAACTGGAGCTAAGCCCAGGGCAGGGCACTGGGCACTGGAACTCCAACCTGCACAGCGGGGAGAGGGAAGGGGCAGGACCACAGGGCAAAAAAATCCAGCCTGCAGAACTATTGCTGTTACATGCCCCTGCAAACTCAGGCAGTACAGGTTTTCCTGCTGGTGATACTGGAAGAGCTGTACAGCTGCATCCTGCTTCTCCAGCCCAGGCTCTATTGGATCTATTCCTTGGTCTTGTGAGACTGCAGAGAAACTTGTGCTGGAAAAATTTTCAGTATTTCAGGGAAGGTTTGCACTGCTAAACTAAGATAAACCTTTAAAAAGCCTAAGTGTTAAAGGAAAATGGTCTTTCTGCTTTCATCCTTGTTCTTTTACTACCTCTTGAGTGGTTTTCATTCCCCCCTCATCTCCCAGGCCACTAATTTTTTTCTACTTAAAAAAAAAATAACCTTTTTTTTCATCTTTCATCCAAAGTACCAAACTCCTCTTTCAAAGACTGTTTTCCAGGAACAGTCTCCCCCGAGGAGGTTGAGCAGGGAAGTGTCAGAGTAAATCAACCAGCAAGAGGTTATCTGTAGCAAAACTCAACCAAACTCACACAGGCATCACAGAAAGCCTATTAATACAGTTGTAAAGTGCAAATCAACTCTAGGGACAGACAAACCCCCCTCTTCACTGCATAGATAGCCACTCTGTACCCAAAGTGCACATTTGAATGAAGATCAGAGTCAACAACTGCCCAAAAAAAAAAAAAAAGAGACCTGCAAAAGCACATAGTTACAGACCACACAAAAGCAGAAACAGATGAAAAGAATCAACCAATACAGAAAATGGATCCACCAAATCTTTTAAAGATTTTATGGGACTGCAAAAGCAAGCTACCTGGGGTGGAAATACCCTGTTAAAATTCATCTGAGTACAGAGCACATTTTTGCCTAGGAGAGAAGTGCTGTTATCAATCAGATCCACGCTGTTCCAACAGGGACACAATTCAACATACCTCCACAAAAGGTTCCCCCTGGTCAGGTCTGGCACAGTAAAGAATTCGAAGATTCAAAGGCATTTGTTTCCCTTTCATCATCTACTAGTTTATTCTGCAGTATCCACTACACTTTCCCGCTCTTGTGGCAAGGTCTCTCGCCAGCAAGAATGACAGACAGCTACAGCCCGTGGCAGGCAGTGATAAAGTTGCTTATATGTTTCTCTACAGTCACACTTTCTGTTTCCCCGCAAGGAAGAGTGAAACTTTCAACAGTAATCATGCCCATATTTGGACTTTCAATAGAGACTTCCTGGCAGACCTACTTTAAATTTGAAAAGCCTGAATATATTACAAATAAAGGAGACACACCTTAAGAAGCAGTTTAAAGCTAATTCTTTTCCCAGTGCTTATATAAATAAAACAAGGAGAGAGGAGCTCCCAGTGTGGCCAGACCTCTCCCACCTCTATTCTTTGGATCACTGGCTCTCATCCATTTTGGTCTTACGGAAATGAAATGCAAATAACAACTGAATAGTGAAATTTAGTGCAAAATATGAGCAAACTCAGCTCTCAGCAAAACAAGGAATGAAGACTCTTTCATTTCTTTTTTTTTTTTTTTTTTTAATCTTGCAGTTCACAAAGCACCAATGTTAAGAAACTACAAAACTGTAAGAGAGGCAGCTATTTGGGATTAGAGGTGATGTTGCTACATTTCAAATGACAAGCCCCACTCCCATTCACTTTTGAACAGGACACCGTACTCGGAAGATAGAAATGCTCAAAAAAAAATTAAAAAGAGGGCACTAGAATTTTGAAAACAATTTATGTTTAAGAAAAACAATCAGGTCACTTTTTAAATTGCAATCAAGGTATTTCCCAGTTAACAACTTCTCTGGTTTTTAATTTATCCAAGATCCTTAACACAGCAAGTGCTTCAGCATTCAGAAATAATAAATAAATGTGTGAGCTTATTCCCCTTAGAAACTAGGCTTTGTATGCACAAGAGACTGACAGGTAACAAACACAGGCATGCCAAGTAGCTAAAACAGACTGCAAAAGCCTCCATATGAAAAAGCCAAAGTCCAAGGATAAAAGTTAGCTCATCTTAGAAACAATACTCACACAGGATTGCTGTGTGCACTTGAGAAGCGAGGGCCTGGCAAATCACCACATACCAATCCATTTCAACCAGCACATGTCAATCTGTGTTGGTGTTTACGTGTGCGTATGCATTTCTGAGATTTTCTTTGTAGCATATAAACAGAACACAGCACATTTAGCAATGCTGCCAACATACACCTGCATAATTTTGTAAAAGTCTAACATCACATAACCCAAGTATTTATACAACTCCTGCTGGCTCCACACCAGAGAGCACCCAGTTGTTTTCCCACTCTTTCTAGGGAGAGAAGGAAGACTGAAGGAACATGAGTACATTTGTGAGACAGATGGAAACTTTTGAGGAGACTTCTGTATGAAGCAACAGGCACTACAAAGAAACACCAAACAAATCATCGGAAGAGCAAGTGCTGAGATTTGTAACAGAGGATGCACACTTGACACGCACATGCTTCGTGGAAAGGCAGAAAGTGCTCACCTCCCAGCTTTTAGTAGTGGGCTCACTGAAGAAGTTGTCTATCATGTCAAGCTCCTCCTTTTCCACCACAACAAAACCTTGCTCTTTGGCATCTTTCCCATATATTTCCGGCGACCACTGGACAAAAAATGTGTACAAGTGATCCACTCTGTAAACAAAAGAGGAGATAACCATTGTTCAGTGGTCCATGAACGCAGCATTTTCATGTGGTACAGGGGTTTCACCCAATGCCAAAGAAGGGACAACCACACAAATAGTGTATTCCATCCTCACGTAGCACACCAAGCAATAGTTCCCTCACCTGACAGCCTGAAGCGCCTCAAAGTTTTGCTGCTTTCACTTCCCACAATACATTTCTCTCCTCTCTCTACTCATAGCCAAAGCATCATTGTAACACTAAATGGCTTCTCTAGTCCCATACAATTCATATTAAGAAGTCAAATTGGTTGGTATTAGGTCATACTCACAAAAGTTAAGTCCATAAAAAACTCACTTTACTTATTTAGTTTGACCTCCCGCATAAAACAAGCCGTAAGAGATCATCAGTAAAGCCTACACTACATTTCTAGCTGTTAATAGAGACTATCCCTGAAACAATTCTTCATTCTGTGTGCATAAAGAAAATAAGCAGTTACTGTCAACTTTGCTAATGATTTTGTACCAGCAGTGTATATGCACTTCCATAAATGCAGTCTGCTCTCAGTCCCTGTCTTTACAGAGGTAGGTGCTCCTCGACAACACCCATAACAAAGACTGAAACAACTTCTGAAGAAGGAATTTCTGTAATATATTAACCACATGCATTTTCAAACAGCAATGTGATAGTGGACCCTCTGTACAAGAAGTTGACTTGCCAGAAAAAAAATCATCCTATGACAAATCAAAACAGAAAAAAACAAACCCTAATTAAAGAGGGCAAGATACAGAGATGGTACTTAGGACACTGGATCTTTCTCCAGAAAGTTTTGTCTGGCAATTCCTTGATCAACACAAATCAAGAAAATAAACTTAGAGAATTTTAGACATATATTTCAAGTTGTGTTGCACATGTACAAGTAATCTTAAAACATCATTTCAGCACTGCTGGACTCTGTTTGGAGTCACTAGTATAATTCCAGAGATCTTTCCAATTGAGTCTACTTATTTCTTCTTCTACACTCCTATCAGTGATGGCTAGAGTCTGATGTCAGTTCTAACTGCATAAACTGACAGCCCTGAAATTGTTGCCTGTTCTTGACAGCTAAACTAATTCACAGCCCAAGTGAGATATTTGGAAGGGCCTGACTCACTTTGGCCTCAAGAAATTTGGATCTAATTTCCACTATTCTCAGAAAGAATAAAGGATTGACTTGGCTTCATCACGGAAATGTCCTATTAATCATGAAAAAGGAACAAATTAGCATTGCCATCAGTGTTTTGTCTTCTCCTTTTTCACGATCACAAATGCTTCTGTGGTGCCTGGCTAACAGATGTTCTAGGGGAGTTTAAATTATTAGCAAATAAGAACCGTAGCTGCAAAATATTGTTAATATCTGCAACCAAATACAGTTTTAGTACAATTTTCCTAAATTTGTCAACACTCAACACTATCTCCTGAGGAATCAGCAGGCTCCCTTCATCAAGAACAAGCAAGGTAGCTAATATTCATATCAAAGTAAAAATGTTAGTTGCTGCTCGTTCCTCTGCAGCAACTCACATGCACAAAAAAGGTCAAAGTAGTACCTTGCAAACCATCAGTCTCTGAGGTAGTTCTCACCAATAACCGCCCAGAAAAGGCTAAAATGCTAAAAGAGGGTCACACTTCCATTGCCAAGGGTTCCCCTTCTCTGTGAGAAGCCATATGATTGCTTACAAAGTTGCATAGATCTAAAAGGAGTTAAGGATGGAAGGCTGTATGATCTCATTTTAGTCAATACTTCTAACTGCAGAAGTTTTTGCACATCTATAAATGCCCCGATCCACTTGCTCACAGATGCTTCAGAAAGAGCATTATGATCAGGTCTTTGTTATCTATCATGATTTTTAACTGAGAGAGACATTTAACTTGAACACTGTGTATTTTACGTGCAGTAGGCCTAGTCTGGAAAGCTAACTACTCAAATCCCACAAATACCTATGAACAATAAAACTCACAGCTGCTGCTGTCTGGCTAAGATCAGTCTGAAAACATGATCATGGAGGTGGGTAGAGAGCAGCATATGATCACCTCACAACTCCAGAACATATTTAGATTGTATGCCACCGCTGGAGGTCATCTAGGCCAACTTCTGTGTCTAGCAAAGCTAAGTTCCAAGTTAGAGCATGCTGCACAGCCTCATCCACTTCCAGTTGTGAAAATAGCCAAAAGATTCCACAACTTCTTCAAGCAACCTGTTCCACACATAACCAGTCTCACAGGTTTTTTTCCTCCTCTTCTATCCAATCGCAATTTCCTCTGACGCCTGCAGCATGTGATCTGAGAAGGGTCTGGCACCATCCTACTTTCTGCACCCCTCCACTCCCACTTTTTTTTTTTTTTTTATAATGATGAGTCAAAAAGAAAGAGGAATAACCACCACCCAAGCTGTTGGCTGCGCTCTTTCTTATAGGAGCCAACAAGAAGACTTGCATTACTGCAAAAACACACTGCTGGCTTATGTTTGAGTTTGCTCTCAACTTCCCAGCTCCTTTTCTGCAGAGCTACTCCCCAGGCCACCCATCCACCGTCTGTACCACTGCAGGGACTGCTCCACCCCAGGTGCACAACTTTGCATTTGCCTTTTCTGAACTTCCTGATGTTTCTGTTGGTCCATTCCTTCGTGTTGAGGTCCCTCTGAACAGCAGACCTGCCCTCTGATGTATGAACGCTCCCCAAATTTGGCATCATCCCCAAAATGACAAAGGCGTATTCTGTCCAGAAGTCCCTGTCGCTGATGAAGGCATTAAAAACTATCAGTCCCCAAGGAATACCACTGGCACGTGGCTGCCACTCAGATTAGCTACTTTTAATGGTCCAGTCAGATTTTTGTCAACCTGCCCAGGTCACATCTCTCCAATTTGGCTCTAAGGACACTAGGAGATTGTGATGAAAGCCTTGCTAAGGTCATGGTAAAACTACAGTCCTTTGCTCTCTCCACACTCACAGAGTTAGCCATCTCAAACACAACAGTTATCTGGTTTGCAGAAAAACAACTTTGCCCTTGGTAAATCTAGGATAGCTGCTCTTGATCACTTCTTGCCCTCCATGTGCTTGGAAATGGCATCCATAAGAAGGTGCTTCATAATCTTCTCAGGGACTAAGGTGACTGCCTTGTGCTCCCACAGATCCTCCTCAATTTTTCTGAGAGTGGTTGCAGCATTCGTCTTTCCAATTACTAAGAACCTCTTCCAGTGATCATGACCTTTCAGAGCAGCCTGCAATAACATCACCTGACTTCTTCAGTACACTCAGAATATTTCCTGTCAGGCCCTATATATGCTCAGTTTATTTAAGTAGTCCATAACTAAGTTTTTCTCTACAATGGACAGATGCCAAATAAATCCAGACACTCCAGATTTAAGAAGCAGCAGCATAAAATGAGAAATAGGTGACTGCAGGAGTGAGGTCATTCTAAAGGTGATGCAAAGCATCCCTTCTCCGTTAATAAAATTATTACATTAGGCTATAGTGATATTTTAAAGCTACCAAACTGAAAAAAAAAAAAAAACCCAAACAATTTTTAAACTGAAAACCCAGTGCTTGAGGAACTCTCACAGCCAACCTGACAGCTGCAAGGAAATCTACCCTAGAACTCCAGAGCTGGTTTTGGGATCGCATGTGTGTCGTGCACTAACAGAGAAACATCAATAAAACATGAAGTACTTGGAAAGGAACACCTTCAGAAACCTTAAGTTAATCAATTCAGAAAGAAATTATTCAGAAGGGAAAAGATGGTAACTTCAAAACAAAACCAAACCAAACCAACCAAACAAAAAATACCCCAAAACCCAAAACTAACTTAAGTGACACAAATCAAAAAGGAAAGATGGAATGGAGCTGAAGGAGGGAAATGCCCCCAGCTGTAGCCAAATTAAAAGGAAAGTGAATATGCTTACAAATATGTTCACAGTAACACACACAGAGGGCACAAAATAGACATAAAAGTTTATATTGAAGGCTATAAAATGGATAGAACACTAATTTTGGAGAGTACAAAACAATACTTAAAGATTCCAACAGCAAAGTGATAAAATTAGTGTAAGGCAGGATTTGGTGGAGTATTGTGCCACTGCACTGCTCAGGAAATGGGCACAGGCAGCCGTGGGTGTGAATGCATCCAGAGGAGCACACACTGGAGAGCCGTGAACAGAGCCTGTGCTTGCATCAACTTGTGTTTAGCTGGGTTTTTTTTTGGTTTTGACTTAGTTATAAACATGCCTGACTAGATAATGATGATCCTTCACGAATCTTGTAAAAGTTAAGGTACTACAAGCCCTAATATGGCTTATATGAGCTCTCATAAGATATGAAGCTATAGATACAAACAGGTTTTTATAGGTTTCATCTTGGCATGGTTTGGGGTCAGGGCAGCCCTCTAGACCTATTACAGATGCTCTCTGTTAACCCCCTTCCCTCTCCAAAGGGGAAGGGAAAAAGAATAAGGGAGAGAGACTCAGCCAGTAGAAAAGGGGACTACAGCAGCTTAAATGAAAATTAAAATACTAATAAAAGTGGACTATATACAAATCTATACAAAACCAGTATGGAACCCAACCCCCTGATGGCAATTACATCACTGTCACCACTGATGCCGTGGAGCAGGCACTGGGAGAGTCCCAGCCTGGGCCCCACAGCAGACGGGAGCTGTGTTCAGGAGCTGGATTCTGGTACTGGATTCAGGAACACAAAGATCAAGATCAAAGGCAGAACAGACAGACAGGCCTCCTCGGGTGCTGGCCAATGAAGAAGCAAGCAAGAAACCAGGAAAGGACCCAAACTAAGACGAGCAGAAACCGCTTGACTCTCCTGATCCCTCAGCTTTATACCAATATGATGTGTGTGGGCTGGAATCCCTCACTGGTCAGTTTGGGGTCACCTGCCCTGT
>JANHGN010023404.1:19674-30533 GCA_024605025.1 Megaceryle maxima
GCAGCAGCCACTGCCTGGGAGAACAGGCTGCTGACTTCAGACAGTGCAGTGAGTTGGAAGAACTGAGCTGAAAAGTAAAATCACTGAACAGAATTAGTTCTGTTCTCACCCAAACCAGGACACATCTGTATAGTTTGGTATCTTTTATCAGGATAAAAGATATTTATTTATTAGGAGTCTAGGACTACTGTATTTCTAGAAGGCTAATTCAAAAGGAGTCTAAGCCTAAGCTTTATTCCACCTATTCCACTCCATTAGCAGGAACACAGAAGAGTGATCCTTCAACATCAGGACCACCTTCATCATCATCCCTTTATGCAAAGTCCCGTGTAAGTGGACAGGAACATCATGTAGGTATTGACCCCTGTTAGTTGTGCTGCAAGTTCTTCCAGATCTCAGCTTCACACTACAGGGTGTTAAGCACTAGATACTGAGTCACAACAAAGCAACATCTTGCTCTACAAAAGGAAACTCCCCAGTAACGGGAACAAAAACCAAACCAAAACTCACCCAATTCCCCAAACCAACCAATAAATCAATGGGGCAGAAAGCTAAGACTGAAAAAGAGAATGAAAGGATCAACCCATTATTTTTTCCTCCTTGAAAAACTGCCTGCTCTCAAAACAGAAACTTCCAAGGAAGCAAATGCCCTCTCAGCAGCATGATCTCAGTTCAATGTCTTTTACATCAACATCAACGCAAATTATAAGTTCATGAACCAAACCTGCTTGCCAAATTTATATTATAGGTAAACAGCAAGTTTTACTTTTTGACCGAGGAAATAGTCAATGCTAAAATGAATAAGTTGTTAGAACATATATTTATAAACAAACAAATACTCCATTTCTCCATCTGTCCCAGTGCAAGGCATTTTCCTCTGCAATACCTTAAGGAAATCCATGACATAATTACTGACCTACTACTAATCAAAATCCACAAGGGTGGAAAAATCTACATAGCATTTAAACACAGATCCATGTAGCAAGAACCTGCACAGACTTACCCTCTAATACTGTAAGCTATACCCATTGCAAGACTTCTCAGTAAAAGAAACAATCTCTCTACTAATAGTGTCCCAAACCACGGGTGCCTCTCTGCTCAGATGAGCCCAGACTGCATAAGCTATATATAAGGGGACTGAAGATGTCCATCTCCCCTGTTACGTGCTAAGCTGAGCGCTGCTGGATCAAACAGGCAGTGCAAAGCAGCCCTACAGTCACTGATTAACTCGGGTTGTGGCATGACAAACAACTAGGACACTCTGGGCACGTGGGAAGCTACACAGGAAGACAGAAGAGCTACAACAGCCACAAGAGGCAGATGAGAATCAGGACTTACTGGCAGCGTCTCTGTATTAAAAATGTTTCCATCAAAACAAACAAACAAAAAAAAACCCCCAACAAACAAAACCCCAAACCAAACAGCCAACAAAAACAAAGGAAAAAGAAAAATAATTTTGAAAGGTCAGGTTCCCCTCTCCCAGGGCAGCAAAGCAGCAGCAGTCGGCAGATGGAAGAGCAGCTCTGCTGGGAGCCGTGAGCCATGGGGCCCAGGCTGAAAATGAACCCATTTTTGCAACTGATGAAGAGAGATTGTGGTAAAATATAATTAAATGTGAATCAGAGAAAGCTTTAATTTACACAGTGATTATAGACATAGACCCTGATTTCTTCACAGTTTCAATCCAGATTTGGTTTGTTGTTCATTTGGGGTTTTTTTTGTTAATTACTATAAAATGTTAAGATGCTGCATAAGCCACTGTGACTACTGCGGACAGAGAGTGTTTTATTTATGCTGCTTTATGGCCACTGAGATGAGAGTGGTGGTCTTGATATTTTCATATGTGAATATTAATTATTTAAAACCATTCCAAATGTTTTTTAACTTACTAAATTATTTTTATACGTTGTATCAAAACCACATTGCAAAGCTATCCCAAATGCCCTATTGTCCATAGCATTCTCAAGATTGCAGCACTGATAACTATTTATTACACAATGCTGGTGCAAGAACAGTACCAGAGGGTAAGAAGTGATGCATTTTGCTTTGGGAAGGCATCCAAGAGTTTGGAAAAAATACGGAGTTCTTAGGCCAAGACACATCTCACATTAGAGGAAGGAGTAGGCCTCCTATTTAATTTTTGCCCCAAGTTCTACATGATCTTTTAAGCATTTCTGTGGTGTTAAAACATGAATGAATAGCACCAAAATGACCTGCTACATTCACCATGAGATTTTGATCCCAGATCTGAACGGCAGCCCCGACAGCAGAGACCTGGCCTGTCAGCCTGCACAGCCAAGTGCTGCTGCAACAGCTTACTGCAGAAATTACTTTTTCCTCCTTCTAAAAACTGAAGTATAAATGAGTTGACAACACTTCATTTTATACATGGGTTAGGTGCCCTCAGTGATCAGAGAACAAGTAGAGAAGCTGTTTTCCAAGTTTATGGTGAGAGGCTTAATAGATTTACCCGTTACACGCACAGAGCAGCAACAATCAGAAACGACCTCAGCACGAAAACTTTATTCAACATTAGATACACTATCCCCAAAGCAGTCACTGACCTTGTGCTATATTACAACATCCAGCTCCTTGAAGTATTTACTCACGCTTCAACCTAGAATTTTCTGAATCCACCCTTTTGCAATCCCTGAGGAGCCAAGGACTGGGTTCAGCTGATAAGCAAACAAACCAAAAGCAATCTTCAGCTACACTCCCAATGGACACATTCCAGCTGGATTAAACCTCTCCCTCTCCTCCCCCAGGCCAGTAACTTCCACACTATTGATCTGCTCAGAGCGCTAATTTCTAAAATACAAACACTTAAATCAACACACATGCTACAAATTTGAAAATAAAATAAAATATTCTGAAAAAATAAAGAAAGGAAAAAGAAAAAAATTGTCTGCATCTTAAAGAGACACTTCTGAGATTGATCACCAGTTCACATTCTTCCTGCCTGGTATCTAATTTACCAGAAGTGTGATCAGTGACTTGGCTGGTTTGGGTCATCATCAGACTGGAGAGTTGCTCTAGTTGCCTTTTAGCAGAAGAAGGACCAGAGATGGTTATTCCTCACAGCCAGTGAAAATTCTTGGGTGCTTTATGTGGAAAATCATAGGCCTCTTTTTTTTTTCTTTCTTTTTTTTTTTGGCTAGTGTACTATTTGTGCACAAATAGCACACCTACAGACACATGAAACATTTAAATGGATTTTATCACAAAGAGAGGGACTTTTCCAACGGGCCCAAAGGCGGAGACAGCCACAGCCATTCATCTGGGAGCGTCTCCCTTTTCCACATCGCGCTCTTCGCTCACATCAAACACCTATTTTTTAGGACTGGCACCATAGTGGACTCTTTATCTCTCTTGCCACTGCTTCCCTTTTCCCCTTTCCCTCACTTTCTAGGCCGCATCCAAACCCCAAATCATAGCCCAGTGCTTTAATCATACATTAGTGGCACGTTTGAAGAAGTAAGACGAACGTGTTGCCGTGCTAGGCTCTGCAGCTTACCTTTCCCGAGGAACAGCAAACCAGTACTCTGGCTGCTTTATCTTTTTACTGTACTGTTGAGACAGCGTGGTGCTCTGAGATGCAAAGGACTTTCTCATGGGCTTGCCTACTTTAATGCACAGAAACATGGGAGGAGTCTTGCTCTTCTCCTCTTTTGAAGGAAGCATATCTGAATGAGAGACAAAAGAAATGGACTGCTTAAGGGAAAGTACAAATACTGCAGCTGACAGAACATTGTCACAAAGATTAATAATCTTGTGCAAAGGAATGCTCGGAGGCACCACACGCAGAATCAAACCTGACACGTCATTCAATAGCAAAATTGGTTTAATAAAGCCTTGTTTATCCTAAACTGTGGCCATTTATTCTCATTTTGTCACAGCCTGTATCCCCCTCAGCTGTACAGCTACATACAGAATAACCCTGTAAAACAAACCAGTAAGATCATCAGGGTGGGGGTAAACTGCAACATGAAGCAGGCAAGTAAAGGGGACAGTGTTTGACTGGGTCCAGGAAACCCACCCAGCTGAAGGGTGACATTGCTCACGTGCGTGCACACACACACACACACACACACACAAAGCCCGATCAGATCCTCAACTCTGACCATCCGACAGCCATATAAACACCTTCTGTCTGCACAAGACAGGGTCAAGCATAAAAGCAGCAAGTTCCTTAAACTGGTAGTGAGACAAAAAATTGCTTATTAAACTATAGCCTCAATCACACTGAAGTTCTGTCATTCATTTTAGGAGTACACGTGCTGCCAAATTTATTTTCTTTTCTCTCCCAAGGACAGCTACCAAATCACTAGTGACATATAAACCCTTCAAAAAGAAAGGTTTTAAGAGCAACTGTTTTTAAAATAAAGACTTCCACCCTAATCACCCCCCACCATCTCATACAAATCAAGGGGATGTCCAGTGATTCATTAAACTATCAAGGGAGGAGCATCAGCGCTCCAGGATGGACAAGTGCTCAGAGGCACTAGGAACAAGCAGGTGAGTACATGCTCTCTAAACTGAGATGTCATTTTGTTATATGCTTTCCAGTAGCAGACTGAATTTTATTTATGAAAACTCAACACCCAGTCAGGACAAAATGATCAGTCAGTTAAGACTGTACATATATGTTCCTATTTATCATTTCTTTAAGCATGAAAGACACCAGACAGATGCAAACAGCGTCAGGAATACTTTGGTACCCCCCCCCACCCCCTTATGGCAATCACTCTACTTTGGGCACTATCAGAAATACTCTGACAGACTTCAATGAAGCAACAAAAGTTACTGATACAGAGTGACAATTCCTAGGCCATGAAGTGCCCCTGTCAGTACTGCAACCGGGTGACATCCCACTGTCCTTCTTAAAGCCAGTAAACAGAGGCGAAGATTACAGCAGTGATCACTGAATATGGAAAGAGCACACAAGCTACTTATCAAACTAGAAGCTTAGGGAATTTGAAGATACTTTTTCCCCTCTAAATAGCAGATAATATACAAATATAGAAGAGTTAAAAAACCCAAAAGACCAGGTATTACAGAAAGAGGAAGGTTAGAGCAGCAGACTATCAATTCAAACGTTACCGTCACAATGCCGTCCAAGTCTCAGAGGAAACAAGGATAACCAGAGACCTACCTTCAATTGGCACTTGAATTTTCTGCAGCAGCCACAGTCTGATTTCTGATTGATTGTCTAACTGTGTTTCTTGACAGGTCTTGTCTATAGCTGGTACTAATGAAGAGTCGACAGACTCTTTCAGATCCTTTTCCTCTGCTGCTGCTGAGCTGATCTCTAATGAAGGTGCTTTCCTTTCAACACAGCAGGAATCAAGCTCCATACTTTTAATTGTATGGACTTCATTAGCTTGGGACTTTGAACAGCTAAGTGTAAGGTCTATGCCAACTGCTTTATTGTTTTCACCTTTCTGGATTTCAGCCTTGTGTAAGTCTTCTGATGACTGAGACCCATTCCCATCTTTATTGAGGTAAAATTCAATAAGTTTATCTTTCTCTAGCTCTTTCTTAGTGTCCAATGCAGTCTCCACCTTACCTGTCGGGGAACTGACACATTTGATTACTTCTGGAATAACATCTTGCTTTTCACACAGCTCTAAGTCTAAGTCAGCTTTAGGTTCAACACTGTCCTTTTTTTCCAAGGAATCAACTGTCAAGTGCTCCTGGACTTCTGTAGTGGGTTTGGTTACCTGCTGCTTCGTTCTCCCCAAGTCCCTGGGGTCAGCCAGCAAGCCTTCCATTACTGAGATTTTTCTGTCCAACCCTCTATCCACACGAGACGACGTCTTCTCCAGCTCAATGAAGTCATCCTCTTCTTCTTCTAAAAGGGATTTTTCTTTGGTTTTGATATCTGAAGCATTTTTTTCCCTAGAAGGCTCCTTGGCACGTGGATCCATGGCAAATTTTTCCAGATGTTCAGTGGCAGTGATGTTGTTGGGCAATTCCAGTGACTTTGATTTGATCGAGCCTGTACTCTCAGATGACTGAGGAACTTTAAAATCAGCAGACTTCTCCTCATCTGAAGGCTTTATCTGTTTGGCACCCAGAGCAACGGATGGATCCCCATTCTGCTGCCTCTTTTCCTTGCTGAGGGATTTGAATTTGCTGAAAGGATTGATATCTTTCTCAGAGGACAGGTCTTCCCATTCTCCTGGCCTGTACAGAGGACAAAGATCCTTTGGTATGTCACTGTCAGGGAAAATGATGGATGTACACAGGATGTTAAAAGCAAAATGGAAACAGAAACAAAATGGAAAAGAAAAAAAAAAAACAAACTAAATGATACATCAAATTAACTTAAGCTCTGAAACTCAACCAAAAAATTGCTTTCTCCAAAAGAAACACATCGTCGGAAATAAGTGACTTCAAAGAAAATGAAGAAAAAAAAAAAAACATGGAAAGGATAATACTGAAATAAAATTAATAAACCACTTGGCAAAATATGCCCCATGGATGCAGAAATGGTACACATGTAGTTACAATGGGCAAGCCACCAGAATTTCAGTCAACAAGATACGTCACGCTAGCTGAAGCCAGCAGATGATTCAGTCAACAGGGCATGTATTTAGCTGCTGGAATTTCATTCATACCATATTAATGTTATTTCCTGTGCCTGACAATGAGTCAAACTCTACAACCATCCACGCTTCTCTAGTCAGTACAAAGGTATTTTTGAGAAGAAAGAGAATGGGACTTAAACCGTACCCTGTTTGAACATGTTTTATGCAAAACAGTAAATGGGCAACAGAGTTGGACTTTTTTTTTTTTTCCCTTTAATTTTTCTACATTACTCAGATGTACTGTTTGAATTCAGACTTCCCCAGAGATATTTGTTTAAAACGGGACAATCATAAAAACCATTTCAAAAGGGAAAATTCTTCAAAACTTAATAGCATACAACTTGAGCTCTTCGTTGCTGCTAAAGTCTGAGGTGAACGAGAATACAAGATTCTCATCACTTAAAAGTTACTAAGAAGTTACAAAACACTCCAGTAATGAGTGTAATAAGTATCTAGAAAGTTTTTTCTTGAAATGAGAAAATGGAGGGAAGTAGATAAATGTCACTGATCAAAGAGGTGTTGACTACAAGGACAAAATTTTTCTTGTAACAAATATATAAGCGGTGCCCAGACTATGCATAAATGAAAGCAGCCCACCCCAGGAAGTCTATTATGCATCATAAATGACAGCTATCAATGCATTTCTGGTTCTGAAGTGGAAGTATTTCATGGACTGGTACTTTTGTAAGTCCTGAAGGTGGAAGTTAAGGTGCTGTTATCTTCAAAAGCTTTAACTACTCCTCTCCTACTAAAAAAAGAACAAAACAAAACAAAACAAACCCACAAAAAATGGTTCAAATTTAACCCTGTTCGCTTCCACTGAAATAACCCTAGAGATGGGTTAGTGGAAGAGCCCAACCATGGCACACCACCAATGCTTTTTTTTTTAATTCCTGATTTTTACTGGACTCCTTTGCACTTTGGTTCTCATATTCATGACCCATTTCTCTTTACTGCCACTGAAGTGTTCTAAAAAGAAAGCGTAAGAACAACACAAGTGACTCACTCCTTTCCTGGCATTTTCATCCCCTGATTGGTTTTATTCTGCTGCACTCAAACTCTTCCCCTCCATGTCCCTCCCCTCCTTTTCCATGACCCTTACTGAAAATCTGTAAACATAAGTTCAGGGAAGAACACTCCTTACGATGGTAAAGCGTCTTTAATCTTCATGTGAGAGATGTCATTGTAGAGAGCTATTGAGACAACCTCTTCCATGGGGCAGATAAGTCCATATTCTTCACAGCCATTCTCAATCACCAGAGGATCAGACTTATGTGGGTCAAACATGATATTGTTTGGAGTTACTATCATGACTCCTCCAACTACACCCTAAAACAGCAGAAGGAAGAATTAGAATATCACATGTAATTCACTTACCATTTGGTAGTGGATTTTAGGCTACTATCTAAAAAGACAGACCTGTCTACTGACTCTTTCTACCCTGTCATGCAACGTTTGCTAACAAAACATTTTGGTTTCCAACTGCATCAGACACTGTAAGCAGGGCAAAGGAAAAAATTGCTTATTAACACCTAAGTTCCTGGCTGATAACAATGAACATCCAAACTATTCAACATCAACTATTCAATGTCAGTGCTGGTTGCTACAAGCTGCAGATTGTAAATCAACCTCAGACTAAATTGGTTAGTGGATTTGATTTGATTTGATCTTTTTTTCAAAACCACCCCCAAAACTGAGCATTTTTCAAGGTTTACAAATGAGATTTCCAATGTCTTGCTCCTGCACCCTCTCTTCCAGATGAGCTACAAAACTCACTAGACCAACGTGACAAATAGGAGCCACAGATCATCAGGAAAGACTTACACTGTAGATGCTATTAATTATCCATGGTCATCTGCAAAGCAAGCTAATGAAGGCTAACAAATAGCAGTAAAGGCCTGCAAGCTTGGTCTGTTCATTTTTTAACTCAAGGAGATGCCAAGCTGCTGGCTCAGCACTGGCAAGTGAGTATACACGTGCCTCCTCCTTTGAAAAGCAAAGTCTGTATGTATTTCCCATTTCCTGCTCCTCTATGACTCATATACATGTGCCTGGCTTGTGTCTGCGTGAAAGAATCAAAATCAAGTGTGGAGGCTTCTCCCAGGAGTATGTAAACTCTAGTTAGCCAGAAGAGCAATACATCAGTAGGCTGTACTTCCAGCCACTGCTGGAAGCAAGGCAACAAGGGATTTTAGCTACACCAGCAAAGAAGCTGTCCAGCTTTTGATTGCTCTGATCACAAATTACTTTTTTCACTCCTGCAGCCATAAAAGTGGCAATCTGTATCCCCTGCATCTAGCAAACATCACATAACAAAGTGACAGAATCGCCCCAAATTACACGCGAGACGTCAAATAGTCCTCTACTACTTTCAACAAAATAGCAGACTGAAAAATTGCAGAGTGGCTAAATACATTCTACATCCACTCAGTGTGAAATGAAGTAAAAAGCTGTAAAAGTAAACACATCCATCTTACAGAAGTCAGGATTAAGGGAAAAAATATGTTGTTGTGGTTTAAGCCCAGCTCACAAGTAAGCACCGTGCAGCCCCTCCCCGCACAGTGGGACAGGAAGGAGAACTGAAAACAAAAAAGGAAAACTTGTGGGTTGAGTTCAGAACGGTTTGATAACCAAGTATACTAATAATGAAAATTAATATAGAAAAAAATAGAGAGAGGAATAAAACCCAAGAAAAGACAAGTGACGCACAGTGCGATTCCTCACCACCCACTGACCGATGCCCCAGCATCCATCAGCCCTTCCTGGCCAACTCCCCCCCCCTCCCCAGTTTATATACTGGGCAGGATGTTCCATGGTATGGAATATCCCTTTGGCTAGTCCAGGTCAGCTGTCCCAGCCATGCTCCCTTCCAGCTTCTTTTGCACCTTTTTGCTGGCAGAACATGGGAACCTGAAAATCCTTTTGGATAAGAGCTGCTTAGCAATGACTAAAACACCAGTGTGTTATCAACATTATTTTCATGTTAATTCCAAAACCCAGCACTGCACGAGCTCATAGGAAGAAAATTAACTCTATCCATGCCAAACCCAGGATATATGTTAAAACTACAATGCTTAGCATCTCCAAGTGTTATAAATTCCAGAGAACTTGAAAACCCAAACATGCAGACAGCTAACTAAACCCAGAATCAACAAGAGTAGATAGACAGTTCAAGAAGAGAGTATCTTGCAACCTTGAGAAGAAAAGAGGGTTAAATACTGCCCAAGCTTTGTGCCTTCATTTCTAAACCAGCTGCTGTAAAATTTAAGATTGCAGCCCCAGTGGGAACATGTATATTAAAAGAATGCTCAGAAGAAGAAGAAAAGGTTGTACCATGCAATATTTATCTCTTTATTAGGGTTTGCATGACATTCATTAGCAAATGCAGAAGCAACATGGACATATTTTGAAACACTGCTCTGGAAATCATTAAAATTTATCTTGAAGCCATAAATGAAATAGATAGGCATGTGCTTGTTTTATAAAGCTGTTGCACAATTTGATGGAACTGGACAAGTCATTCTGGCACGTCCTCACCCTAAGATGCTGTTTTCTCTGTGTATCTAGCAATACACTCGTAAACAGCTAACTCTGGTAAGACATGAGAAGGGAATGAAGATGGGTAGAAGAGTTTTTCTTTCCTAAAGCAATTACCAGATGAACCAGCCAAAAGAACAAACTGATAGAGTGTATCACCACCATACCCATAAACACAGCAGTGATAAAGCCACCATAACATTCTTTACATACACGGAGCATGTTTGACCCCTCCTCAAGTATTAACCTCTTACTTATCCAAACAGATTTTGCTTTTAAAGATTCTCAGTCAGTGCCCCAAAGCCAGGTCCCACCTACCTTACCATCTGTGAAGTAACGACAATTCATTTTTAAAAATTTGACAACCACAGGTTCATCCTCTTCTGAAGTAGAGGACAGGACTCTCTCAACTGGTTTGAAGGCCTTTCTTGCCAAATCAGCATCCTTAAGAAAGAAGAAGTTCAGTGTAGAGCGACGGGACCAGAATCATACACTTTCAGATTTTGGGCAACTGAAAGGCCAGGTTCAAGCAATTATTTCCATGATGTTTAAGGCAGAAAAGTGGTGGTCACCTATGTATGTAGGATCATAGCATCATAGAATGGCTAGGGCTGGAAGGGACCTCCAAAAGTCATCCAGTCCAGCTCCCTGCAGTGAGCAGGGACACCCTCAACTAGAGCAGGCTGCTCAGAGCCTTGTCCAGCCTCAGCTTAAATATCTCCAGGGTTGGGG
>JANHGN010023406.1:0-10716 GCA_024605025.1 Megaceryle maxima
ATCAAATAAACAACTAAATTTTCTCAACAACATGGTTGCATATAATTGCTAAAATTTCAAAATCCAGATTCTGAATTCACATCTTTTACATCACAGACTCTACCTTAACCACAAATGTTTATATTAAAATATTTCTTCATGGAAACACTGTCAGACTACTGTAGGCAAATGCAAGAATAAAGTTTTAATGAGTATATATTTTCTCATCAAACCTATAGAGATGAAAATGTCCCAGTCATCTGCAATACCAATACACAAAATTTGCTGTGTTTTAATGGGAGAAGGGCTTCATGAGCCTCTGTAAAAGTGACAAAGTAGTACAAGGCTTGAGGGGAGAGAGTGGAACAGTAGAAATTTTGTTTTGGTCTTGTCTTTCCAGTCAGATAACACTTGGTACAAAGTGTCATGCACATGTTTGAAGTTCAAGATAATATACTTCAGTTAGCTCTCCGAACATATCAGAATTTTTAGTGTTATTCGCACAAATCTGAAGAAGTTTTTGTGATCATGGTTTTGGGTGAGAAGAATGTACATTTCATTATTTGACTTGTCAATATTATTCATTAGACCATGCTTTTCTCAAGTCTGTTTTCTTACAGGTTTCTGAGTGGGGTTTTTAAAATTTTTTTTATTATATTTTCCTTACACAATTGTAACACATGAACTTTTGGTAAAGCTGGGTAGACTGTGCTTTTAAATGCTCTGCTAATATTTACTTGAATTTTTAAAACAAATTCTCAGTGACTAGGTTAACCCCCACCCTCTGTTTGTTTTTTGCAGTTATTTTAGTTAATGAGTTTGCTGGATGGGATGTTCCTGGCAATAGCTAATTTTATATAACTATTAAAAAATACTAACAGAAGGTGAATTTCACAAAATGCTGCTATTTACAATGGAAGTTTGGTTTTAAGAGTTGTAGTTTGCTCATCCAATCAGAAAAACATATCATATGATTTATGTGTTTGCTCACACCGTCTTGAATTCCAGATTTTAAATTTTATGTACTTACAACCATCTGCTCACAAGCTACATTCACACCATGTTTTATTGGAGAAAATACATATATTGGTAAACAGTTTTGAATTGATGAAAGGAGGGAAAATGTCACCTGATTGTACAATTTCTTCATCATTACTTGGAGGTCACCTTTATTTTCCTGCTTTCTCAATCTGTAGTGTAATATTTTAAACATTTCTCTTAGTTTGGTCTAGATAGCTTTATTCTTCCCATAGGACTCAGAGTTCACAGTTCCTGAATTACTACAGTTTCACTTTCAGGGAATGAATGTCTAGACACTAGATTTTCCCTAGTTTCCATATTTCATTGTTTGAATGATTAATCACTGCCTTTAGCCACAGCCTATTCTGGAAGTAGCCTGACTTTAGTGTTCAGGAAAAGAGTAAAGATTTAGGCGTTAAACACTCTGGAGGACTATTTTGCTCAGGCTCAAGGTTTTGTAGGAAGTCCTGAAGGAGCACCCTGTTGCCAAGCATTCCTCCAACATGGAAAGGAGAGGGAGGTCATGAGAGCATACATGGTGTGAAGAGATGCTGGGCAGCACTGGTGCTTCTCTGGTTGTCCAGAGAAGAAGCTGAAAAAGCAGATAAGGCTGCTGAGGAAGACCACCACCACTCCCTATGAGTGCCACACACCCATTTTCTGTAGCTTTGGCATGGTGATATCACTTGGAACTTGGCTGTTTTTCTCTTCACCTCGTCTCACCCCTCCCCACAGTCTAATGTGCCAAGCAGGTAGATAGTTGGTTTGTGTCTATTGGAAGCCTGAGCTCTGAGTAGAAATATTTTTTTCCTAGACACTTAAAGGCTTTATGGAAAAGTATGGAAAAACTACCATCAGCTGCATTAACATTTTAGGTTCTGCTGCTGTGCCCAGACATATGTCTTAGGGTGTATTTTCAAATGCCTCAGGATCCTGGCCTTCTACCTATCCAGATCACAATCTTGTTGAAGGATATCAGATCTGCTATCCAGTGTGCATACTCAGGTTTACTTTGTGAATGAGCAAGATCTGAGAATAGGAAATGGTTTGGATCCTTAACCTATAAATAATATGAACCTAGATAGAGGCAATGTGAATCTATTAACAAGCTCTAAGTTACAACTACAGTGCAATGTGTTCACAGAAAATATCCTTTCTGAAACATGATTTGTAAAGTTTTACTAAAGTTGACACCTACAGAAAGCCTTGAATCTAGGTGTACTTGAAAGTGTAAAGAAGCTCTGGAGTAGCAGTATTGTAAGGGACAGGGAAATAAAAAAAAAGATAGGGAGAAGAAAACTATTGCCAGAGAACATAGAATGAAGCAGTGACCTTCTCACCTTATTTTCATGTTTATACTTCAATTGACTGGTCTCAGAGAAGAGAGGGTAGAGAAATCCTGACAGCTCTAAATATCATAAAATCCCTAATGCAAGTTCCTGAAGAATACTGGAAAAGTCAGGGGAGTATAAAACAGAAGAATGTGTATAGAAGAACTTATCATAGCTTATTGAATGCCCTTCATTATCAGTGAGGGGGACATATACACAAAGACAGATGTACTGACAAGTAGCCAACTCTCTCCTCTTCACATAGAAAAGAGGCAAAGAAACACCTGTATCCACAGATGAACAGACATCCACAGCCCTTATTTTGCACAAATGTCCTATAACATTTACAAATTCTTCTCTATTTCACTCTTCCATCAGATGCAATTGTGCAGATACATCTACACTAGTAGAGAAAGACATACATACAATGCATATTGAGAAAAATACTCCCACCCACGCTTACAAACATTGCACCATACTGATGGATGCAGAAACACAGGTATTCATGTCAAACTACTGACAGCTACAAAAACATTCAGAGCTCACATTGCATAGATGCAACCACTTTCTGCAGCTGAAGGCAGCGCAGAGGAGTCCAGTACCATAACATACATGTGAGGATGGTTGGTCACAACACTGGCTGGCTATGAAGATAGAGAGAGGGTGTGCCATGGCTCCCTGATGCAAGGTCCCTTTGGAGTACACACTGAAAGCACAATCTGTTTTTACCAATGTGAAAGAGTTCCTCACATTTAATCCTGCCAGACATAAAGGATGCAGACATGGAGCATAGACAAGGAAATTTTACAGTGACCAAAATTAGTTTTAATTCCTTTCAGTCCTGTTCCTACCTCTGCATCTTTACCTTTCATCATTAAAAAATTTTAACATGATGTTTACATCATCCTGTAAGCAGTTACAGGATTTTTCATGTTGGTATCCTTTATAAACTTTCTATATCTTTAAGCAGCCTATCTGAATTAGCTTTTAACTAAGTTTGTCCTTGATTGTGCTTGCTGCTGAGCTCATTCAGAGCTGCCATGTTGCAGCAGATTGCAAATGGGAAGAATGAAGATACCTATCCTGCTTTTATACAGTAAGCAAAACTATTCCTTTTCTTCCCATAAATATAAACAACATCTTTACCAATAGTGCAGCAAAACCTTTGTCTGTATTTCCAGGTTGATTTGTGATGGGAAATTTTGGAAAATATTAAATTGCTTGACTAGAAAAAAAGGAATAGTTCTGATATTTTCACTTCTGAAATGATCTCATTGTTCCATCTAAACAAAATACATTTATATCTTGCATTTGTTTGTACATGCTGTTTTAAATAGCTCTTTTCACCAGGGCTGCATGATGTTTTCCCTGTTGTATGGTTAGTAGGTCTGATAAATTAAGAGCCATGAACAGCATCAGAAAGAAGATTGGTAGCAGAAGTGCAGTTTTAATCTGCCTTTATCTGTGCCACATACCTTAACTGCAAGAGAGTCCTTCTTATCTATCTAAGAAGCACTATACATATGGTAATAAACCATGCCAGGATGTTCTGGCAGCATTTGAACAGAGTGTTTCCAAAAACATTTATCACATGGCTTTTCTTTGTTTTAGGGGTATGATCACACATAGATCAAGGTGAAGGAGTGCGACACTTTAGAGAGGGACACACTAGTACTGCCCAAAGAAAGATGTGCTGTAACTCACAGGACTTTAATTCTGCTCCTGGTTCTGCTGGTGTGCTGGGAAAGTCACTTAGCATCAGACTACTGATCCCAGCTTCCAACAGAAAGCTCTTTAAGCTCCACAAGATGGCAAGTATTATTGTCAGATCTATTTAAGATTGATGTTGTTACTTAAGCAAAATCCTTCCTCATCAAAGGGGTGGTAATGCCATTTTACAGCAATCTTTACCAACTCCAAGTTTATCTCCCTTTCTGCTGGAAATGCTGCCGCACAGCAACATGCTCCATGCTCTGACTATGTGGCACACACACTCCACTGCTCTCACAGGGCAGTGGGTAGTGATAGAAATGTTACAGCATGCTCCCAGCCTGGGAGGTGATCCCAGTGTTCCTGCCAGTTTCTGTATTCCCAAAGCTAATGATTTACACTGCATAGAGTGTAAATGAACCCTGGCATTTTGTATCCACAGCAAGGATAGCATAACACATCGAGGGAAAAGAAATGCTGTTAACCATGGTGCAGCTCTGTCCTACCACAGGAGCAGCAACCTATGCACATGTGGATCTTGAAGAGTGGTATATGATATATATATCACATATATATGTATATCCTACAGATTATATGATTACATCCCTCAGCCCTTTCTTGGTCTTCTGTGTGTTTTCACATAACTCAGAGGACATGAACTGGACATGATTGTTAATTGAAAAAAAGTGTATGAGAAACACACTGTAAGAGTTCTGGGCAGCTTCTGCTTTGTGAAAGACATGTAGGGGTGTTTGCAATTGCAGCGAAAAATGTAGCTGTCTCTTTAAGTAGTTCAGAGAGACTATGAATGTGTGAGGGCATCAGGTTCTAAACAGTCTTACAGGATGTAGAGAAGGTCCATAGGAGCCAGTGTAAACTGTAAGGCCCACACAGACTTTGGATTTCTGATGCCTCATTTGTTGTATTTGTCATAGATTAAACTTCAAAACTCACAGGCACTTGTCACATGTCCTCCTTAAAGACAACAAAGTGCCTGAAACTCACATATTTGCTGCTGCAATTGGGAAGAGCATTTAGCGATGGTTTGGGTGAAGCAACCATGACAAAATGCTCAGATACAACTGTATGATAAGGCATAAGTGTACATGAAACAGAGTATAATTGGTACCAAGGGCTCAATTAAATCATCACAGTAAACTTCAGACACTCAAAGCCTTATCAAGAAGAAGCTATCTTTTAAGGAAGAAGTTTTTTGCACCTTCAAAGGAATTGGAAGAGTGGGAGTTGACCATATCCTTATTCTTCTGGTCTTCTGGTCTTCCGTGCTGCTCAGAAGTTCCACATTGATTGCTTCCTAATTGTTTTCACATCTAGAGGACATTCTTTAACTGTGAACTCTGTGAGTGCATAAACAACTCGATACTGAAAGTAAACTGGTTTGATACACAATGGGATAGCTAGAAAATAACCAGCCAAACGGCAGCTCTCTGTTCAGCCAAATTCTTCCTGCACCATGTCCCTCTATATAGATTTTTTCCTCTCGCTAAAATATTTTCCCATCTAGACATGTGCAATTCCCATGTGCAACTCCCAGTGCTGTCAAAATGTGCCAGGCACATCAGTGGTGAGCTGATCAGTCGGGAAAGCTAATTCCAAAGGTCAGGCTTCTTATTTCATACCTAACACTGCTGATGTGGCTGATCAGTTCAAGGATATGTACAGAAAAGAGACAGAGAAGAATGGCTTCTTGGGGAATTCAAGAACTGACTTGTAGACAGTGAATTGTCCAGATAAAGCAAGTAAGTTTGTTAACACTTGTGATGTGATGTGCAGGTTGTTTGATAGCTTCTTAAATAAAACATTAAAAGACACAAGTTTGGGGTTTTTGTGATTTTGTTTTGTTGGGGGTTTGGTGTTTAGTTTGCTTTTTATTTTTTTGGTTAATGAATCTAAAGATGTTATTATATGAAGCTTCTTAGGACTCCTATAAATTGGAGACATTAATTCAGCCTCCACTGCTAGTATGGAACATTACTATGAAACAAGGGGGTTACAGACCGCAGATGTAGGATGCCACAGAATTGAGCAGGAAGGAGATCCAGAAAGAAGCATGGATATGAAGTTCCCATCACATTACAATGTTCTTCCCACACCTGACCAGCCATGCCTTGATCAATGCAAAGGAGATAAACAAGCTTCATACCTATCCTCCTGGTTTTCTAACAGGAACACAGCAAGCACAGATCATTGCTAACTCCAGATTCAGGGGCATTTTATAGAATAGGACTCAAGCATTGTAGGACATCCCATTTATTACAACAGGCCTAGAGAAGTAGTTTTTTTGCCTCACCTGATACCCTCAGAACTGCTCAAACTAACAGCCACAGAAAAGAAGTCTGTTTTTATAACCCTGCCCACAGCCACATTCCTTCAGGTTTTCTGTAGTGCTCTTATCACTTGTCCAGCTTTTAGCTGTCATTTGAATTTGCTGGGTGAAACTGGGCAGTGCAAGGCTTAGTCTTGATTTTTATTTAAGATGGCAACTTTGTGTTCCCTTCTGAGAAGCACTAGATATACATTTTATATGCAAGGTTTTCATGGCATATATAAAGTCTAGGATAAATTTCATGGGTCAGGGCTCAGTGAATGTAGAGGCTAAGAGAATAAAAACTAGGGAAAAATTAATTAAAATATAAATATTTAGACTTTGGCATAGTAAAAATACCTTGTCTTACACAGAATTTTCTTTTCTACTCACATTTTCTTCACTTCTGCACTTAAACATGCCTATTTTGTACAGATCAAAAAAAATTTGCATGTAGAAAAATGTCCAGCTTTAAATATATTTTCCTTGGGGATATGGCAAATAAGTACATAAATTAACATATATGTGAATTTCTGTCTCAGGGGTGTAGCAGAGGCTTTGAAAACTGACAAACTGGAGTTTTTCAAGTCATGGTATAATCTGTAGGAGATTCTGAACATTACTTTGTGAATGTGTGTCTATGCCATAGCTTTCTTTGCAATGTTATGAAATAAACTTGTGCCTTTAGAAGTTTCATGGAGATGGGTGGGGAGTTTCACAAATTTATTTTTCTCATTCTTTTTAATAGATCCGGAAGGAAAACCTCATGAATTTAAAATTGGCCATTAAGCAAACTTACAGGATCTTGGGGAAACATTACTCACTTCTCAACAAGTTTAAAGATAATTTCATCAAGGTCCCAAAAAGAAAGTATTTTTAAAGACACTTGAGCACCTTCTCTGTTTCATGTAGATGTTATATTTTTATTTTAAAAACTGGCCACTGCATCATACACATTTTATGGAAGATTCTCATCACAGTATCAGTTCAAGTGGAAATGGCATATTGTAGAAATCTATATACATAAATTCTGTACATGCATATGTATGCAAACAATGAATAAATGTGAACACACGTGTATGTGAACACACAAACATGCAATTAAAAAGTATCTTCTTGAGCAGTGGTCAATTGAGTAACAGGAAAGGAAATTGAAACCCCTGTTCTAAACTTCAAGGTCAGAAAAAGAATAAGCCATGCAACGAGCTTGTGTGTTTGACAGCAAACTCTGAAACCTTCAGCTAACTTAGTTCAGGTGTGAGACATGGGCTGATAGTGAGCATTGGTACAGCAGCTGAACTTTGTTGCTACCCTAAAGCAGCACAGCTAAATTATGATACATCAGTGAGATGTCAGTATTGCAAAGGATGAATTTAGTCCTCACTACAAAGCAATCTGTATAATCAGCTTCCAGTTTACCTTACATTGGCTTTCTATATGGATAATTGTCTAGGTTTTGGACTCAAAACTCTAAGTCTTCAATTACAGATAATCATTATACAAGCAAACAAAGAAACAAATCTAAAAAATCTCAATGGTCATAATCTGTATAATAAAAAACAAAACACATTTAAAACAAAAGGAAAGGAAAACAAACAAACAAACAAAAAAGCAAACCATTCATTTTTGTTATGAATTTGCATTTTAACTAAAAGTGCAACCAAAGATAGCTTGTATCTGATCACTAGGAAAAAAAGGAAGACACTTTCTCCACCTGACTGTAAAGGTCTTGATACTTGAGTTAAGAAACTTTTTTTATTTTTTTATTCATTCCACCTTAGAACTGTATTGTCCCAGCCTTTAATACTCTTAGAAAGGCTTGAAGGCTGTTTTTGACACGCACACTCTTACTGCTTTTTTTTTAGCCACTGAAATCATAAGGTAGAAGAGAAAAAAAAAAATCCCAAGTCCCACTCACTGTCATTGAGACACAAGCTACGTTACCTAGCTGTATACCATATGACATTTGAAAGGTCTGGACAATACTATACAGACAAGGTCAGGCTGGGTTTATATGGAAGAAGTTAATTACAAATGAGAGAAGTCCTTAGAGCCTCCATAACTATGGAGGATTTTCTGTTCCCTTGTCAGAGAGTTTAGCAGAGTTTTCTGCCTTTGCCTGTCTTAACACATTATTTGAAGCTGAATTATAGTCATGTTCTGAATATCAGCACTTATTCTTCAAATCTTGACCTAATGCAAGACACTTTCCTTGCTTCTGTTGTCAGACAACCAAGCACCTTCTGTTGCTCTTTGCGTCTTAGCCATTGTCTCCAGAAGGTACATCACACGTCAATACTCAGAAGCTGTCTGAATTTTGATCCATGTACAATGTCTCTACTGCCATCACATAAAACCCATGATTCTTTGCTCAGGGAGAGAATCATGTACTATTAGCACTTCAAATTAGTGTTCTATGGTTTCTCTGTGCTTGCTCACTTGGTGTGGCTGATGTGAAGGCTCTTCCACTGCCGCCTGCTTAGATAATAGCATCTGGTGTTTCCTGACTTCTTTTGTATGTGTGAGATTTAAGGTCACACAAGAAAGTATAGAAAAGGACCTTGCATTTTAAAAGATTTTTCATGTAGAAAAACACATCCTAAAACATGGAAAAATCCTTCATAAAAGATGGGTTAACCTTTTTGATATAGAATTATAGAACCATTTAGGTTCAAAAAGACCCTTAAGATCATAGAGTCCAACTGTCAACCTAACACTGCCAAGCCATGTCCTTCAGCACCACATCTACACATCTTTAAAATAACTTCAGAGATGGTAATTAAATCACATTCCTGGGAAGTCTGGGCCATTGCCTTATGTTCAGTGCAAATCTCCCCTGGAAGAACTTGAGGCCATTTCCTCTTGACCTATCACTTGTTACTCAGGAGAAGTACATTCACTGCAACCGCATTTCAGATAGTTGTGGAGAGTGACAAGGGAACAATCTATCTGGCCTTTCATATTATAAATGTCTCTGGGAAAGTCCTGGGGGTATTTTTGTGTCTGGTGTCAGTACTTAACTAGAAAAAGTTCTAGTTTTCTGGTTCCTAGCATGCTGTAGAAATCTAACAGTGAATAAAACTCAACACATCTGGAAACAGAAACCCAGATGGTGATATTTCCTGTTAGCATACAGCATCCTGCACAAAGTTCTGTACTACCTTGTGAAAATAAGAAAAACTGGGGGTAATGAAGGTGAACTTAAGCTGGAAACTCAGAAATAAAAGCCTAGACTTTATATATCCCATATGTGCAGCACCATAACCAGGTTTGAAGTTCCTGAACCAAACAGTAAAGTTCAAAATTTTTTTGTCTTCCTTGTACAGACGATATCTTCTCTGTGGCCCAGATTTATGTAAGGCCTTACACAGCTCATCACCAATGGCTGAAGTTTCTTCTCAACCCAGTTTTACCCAAAACCTGAGACTATAGACATAGCCATATCACAGCACAAGAAATGGCTGAATACAGGTAAAGCAACACATATAGCAAAACAGCACCAAGATTTTTTAACAAAAACAAGTTAAAAATCTGAATCCTCTATTTCCTGGTTTCTGACTTTGCAGCTCCCGGCAATGTCTTTCCATCTTAGCTAATCCAAATATACTCCAAATGGGAAATTACCCTCTGTTGTGAAGAGGGAGCCAACAGAGAGCTTCTGCTTAGAGACACTGAAGTGAAAATAATGAACTAATACCATCATGGACAAAGCTGTTTTGCTGCCACATAAACTATTTTATGACTCCTTCACCATACATTGTTGTATCATTTGCATACTTCATTATTACCCCAGCAGTCCTATAACTTCCCATGCACAGCAAGGCACAATAGATGGTCAGATCAAATTAGAATCATAGAATTGTCAGGGTTGGAAGGGACCTTAAAGATCATCTAGTTCCAACCCCCTTGTCATGGGCAGGGACACCTCCCACTAAATCAGGTTGCTCAGAGCCCCAGACAGCCTAGTCTGATAAATCTCCAAAGAGGGGGCTTCCACCACGTCTCTGGGCAATCTGTTCAAGTGTCTCACCACCCTTAGGGTGAAGACATTCTTCCTAATATCTAACTCCTATCACTGCCTGACAGCCTAAAAAGTCTCTCCCCAACATTCTTGTAGGCCCTTGTAAGATACTGGAAGGACATAAGTTCTCCCTGGAACCTTCTCTTTTCCAGACTGAACAACCCCAACTCTCTCAGTCTGTCCTCATCAGAGAGGTGCTCCAGCCCTCTGATCATCCTTGTGGCCTTTATCTGGACATGTTCCAGTACATCCATATCCTTCTTGTAATAGGGGCTCCAGAACTGGATGCAGTACTCCAGGTGAGGTCTCACGAGAGTGGAGTAGAGGGG
>JANHGN010023407.1:0-31365 GCA_024605025.1 Megaceryle maxima
GCTTTACCGGGTTAGCAGTAAGTAAAATAGGAAGCACAGCACTACTGTTGGCTCAGACAGTTTGTTAAAGAAAAATAAAAGACTGTGCTGAGACCTTCAATTAACAACATTTCAAAGTAGATAAATAGCACTGTTCTGTACAGAAAAAATAAGCATATAGATTTTTTTTTTTTCCCCCCATTCCAAGGCTTAGGTATGTTGAAGAACAGGGAAAATGAATGACATGCTTCAGCTTCTGAATATCAATATGGAGGAAGAACACAGAGAATTAATTTAGGCAATGGAAGTTAAGTGTATGGGGCCCGAATTAGCCCTGCAGACGTACACCAGCACACGTAACAGAAAGCAGATTCTGAAAGAAAACATTTAGCATATGGGCAAACTAGGTAAACATAAGTAATACCAGCAAAACCTGAGTATATTTTGGGAGAACATCAAAATGCAGAAGGAGTATTGGAATAATGGAGCCTTTGACACAGCTCTGGGGAACACTCCACATAGCAAAAGAGCAGCAGCCAAGGAACAGACCATTCCTTGCATTGTTAGAGCAGCTTGAGAATTTCTGCAGAGATGGACTTTTTGGCTTAACTAAAACAGTTCAGTCCCACCTTTGCAGGTTCATCTATCACTGGTGCAGAAAGACCCAGCTGCACAATAAACCTGAACTTCATTGTTTTTCGTGTTTAGTTAAATATCTTAAAAAAAAAAAAAAAAAAAATTTAAATACTTGGCTGAACTATCCCCATTCTCCTCAAGCTCTCAGTACTTTTCCACTGCTGCAGTGCCAGAAGCTGGGAACAGCAAAAGCTGGTCAGCTGCAGTCTTTCCTGCCATGCAGTTCAGTGTTGCTAGGTATAGGCTGATTACTTAAAACCAAACAAATTAAAAGCCAGTTGTATAAATAAAGCATCAGAAAGGGGAGGGGACAGGGGGGAAAGGTGTGCTGACAAGCTAGGCTCTGGGCTTTTTTTTAACATATATAAGTGAGTTCACTGAGATTATCACCTGTTGATTCTATCATTGTAAAAGCAGCAAAAGCAAACTCAGTCTCATGGAGAAGTGGGGAAGGGGAAGCAGATTCCCTTGTGCTGCCCTTTTGCTATTTCACACAAGAATAAAACTGCATGTCCTCTGATACAATTATGCTGTTTTCAGCTGCTGGTGTAGGTGAGTGTACACTATCAGCACTTCCTTAAGGCATTTAAATAAATTAGTGAGACTTTTTTAAAACAATGGACAAAGGAGATAATTCAGAAGCAAAAGGAAAGAAGAGATCAGAAATCTCATACAGCAGCTGAATTACAGATTTGTCAGCTACACTAATCAAGTCTTCCTTACAACCAGTAATCTGTTGCTCAAGGGATTAGCTCCACTCTGAAATCAAGTAACTTTATCTATACATCTGGTAGCAAAGAATGTAATGTCATCAGGGAAAGAGGAGCAGGCACTCAAACAAAGCCAACGTGGTGGCCTGGAAGCCACCATGCTTCTGCTACTGCAAGGATCAATGGGACACAATACTTAATTCTCTATCTTCACAAATCATTTTCCTTTGTTAGGATCAAATGTGCAAGAAACCTCATGCCCTTCGCTTCCACTGGCATATGGGAAAAAACATCCATTTCTCAGTGGAAGAATCTCCTCTTGACTTATGCTGTGATGCTCAGGAGACAAACTCTTTCATGAATCCTTTGGCACAAGAAGACTGGGAAAATAGCAAGGTGTAGGTGCCTCCCTGCAAACAGCAAGATGCCAGGAGAAGCATGCTGTAGCTCCTCTAAAAAGGAGCAATGTATGCAGACCTGTCTTCCCAGTAAGCCATTAACAGTAGGAGATTGCACGATTCCTGGTTAGATGGGGGACAGCACACAACTGTTCCCGCGTGGGCTGTATCACGGGCAAAGCTGGCGAGTCCACAGGGCCTCAAACTGGATGTTTGTGAATCCTGGTGAGTGTGATGCCAAAATAATGCACATTCAGCCTGCAGGCTCAGTCCTACAGGTATCTGCCAAGCCTAGCACTTCGTGCAGACATCACCTTGCTTAGAACAGACTCCTCAGTAGTGGGGGTAGTGAACGGTCAGAGAGGTGGATTAGGGGATGCACGTGTGGTTTGAACAGCAAGAAGTTCTAGTGACTGTGACATCAGAGGAGGATTAGGGGGATCATTTACTACAGGCAAAGACATATAAAGATGTACTTTGAAAAAAAATGATGCTGTACATACCGGTCTGCCGTGAATGCTTTCGTAATACAGCAAAGCTTTCTGAAGAGCCACTTTTTCAGCAGCTATCTGATCTCTTGTCATGTCCTATGAAAAGTGGCACAGAGACAGAGGAGGAAGGAAAAAAAAAAAAATCAGATTCCTGGACTCAAACAATACCAATTTGTAGCCTAACCAAAGTCATGCCATTTTGTTAACAACGTTTGGAAGACTCATCTCTGCCTTCCAGGCCTATTTTCCTGCTATATTGCCAGAGAGACTGTTAACGTGAATGGTACAATGCAGGCAGATTAAACCCATATAAACTTTGCACGTGAAGGTATTTTATGTACATAAAGGGGGATTTATGGATGATCAGTGTGCTTTGAAAAAAACCAATGGTAGGCAACTTTTAATGACAGTGGGTCTTTTTCAGTTAGGATCTGAAGTGTAAAAATTCTAGAACAAAAGATGTTATTTCTTTTCCTCCAAATCTGAGACAGGCTCCAGTATCTCTTGCAAAGCTTGTCGTCTTTGCTTTGACTGCCACAAATACACTTTATCAAGAACTGAAGTGCAGTCAGACCATCTCCTTCTGCCAGTTCTGCTACAGAGTGAAAAGCTCTGGCAGACAAGCTGAGGGGACCAAGCCAAAAAAAGGGCAGAGTTGGAGACTTCCCTAAGTTTGCCAGCCTTCCCCCACTGAACTTGCCTGACACCAAGCTTTCCTTCCCTAACACAGCACCAAATACTGTCACAGGCCCTCTTTAAACAAGGCACATTTTGGATTCTTGCTACCTTCAAAAACCAACCAAACACACTGAGTGTGTCATCGTCTTCTGCAGATCTAGCAAACAAAGGTAATGCCGTCTGCCCCTCTCTTACAAAGCACCACACAATTTACATGTCAGCAGACTCAAGGACTTCACTGACAAGGCTGCTCAAACCTCAGGAATGAGCAACATCAGACACAAGACCTCCCTGCTGATAACAGAGATTGCAGTAGCTAACAGAGCTCCATGTGAAACTCTGAAGAGCAGTGATAAAATTCCCTGAGAAGGGCATTCAGCTTTGGAGTGAACCAGGGCAAAACAGATGACCTGACGTCCAGAATCACTGCAAGACTCAAAAATTGCCAAAAGTCTTCGGACACAACAACAGAAACAGACAAATACAGCGTGGGAAATATCACAATAATTCAGAAATGTTACTTGGATGATACAATGATCAGGAAAAGAGCACACAATGACATTCAACAGAAATGGATCTCTGGGGAAAAAAAAATAATAAATTCAGATACTAAAAACAGAAGGAAAGAAACTAAAGTAAGTGAGCCAGGAGTAAAGGCTGTAGACTTTGTGACCAGAGGTAGAAGACCACAAGGCTTTCACAAGCGACTGTGCAGCCACAAGTTACCTACTTGTACTTAAAGGCCTAAGTCTGATCTGTCTACATTGTACCTTAATATCTTCAGGTCGGTTTGTGTCTGTTCGTTTTTCTTGAAGCTTCTTTTGTATAGAATCAAGGGTTGCCTCCACGGCAGGCTTGGCAGATTTATCTGACAGGTCTTGCTTCTTGTCATCGTCCTTTTCTAGCTGAGAGCCAAAGCTCTTGGGGAGTGTGTTGCTCCGCTGACGCACAACAGGGCCAAGGTCTTCCTCTGATATCTTCAGTTTTGACTCTAAAGAGGAACATTTGGGGAAAGATGAATAACTTTTCTTCTTTAAAAATATGACAGTGACAGGATCACTGCCTAACATCAAATTTAAATGAGGCAGAGTCCAGCTGCCCCACAAAGGTGCATCAGTGGTGGCTGCTCACCTTTAAGTTGCTTTCGGAATTTGGCCAAATCATTTGTCCATTTGAGCACTTCAGGGTTGGCTGCTTTGTCACTGTGGGAAGGCTGGGAGGAAAGAACAGTCATGCTGAATCTGTGTTAAACCAACAGGAGAGACCCACTAAAACACTGTGTCACAAAAAGATGTACAACAGAATTTGGACCCAGCACAGAGCACGAGCACTGGCTTCTGACTGTCACCTGCATACCTCTGACCAGCTCATTTCAGATTCTGCTCTAATTGCTCCTGCCTGTCTCAACACTGTCTTTTAAGGGGCATCATGACATTGACAGTCTTTTTAGAAAACACCAAACTTTTGATGGCAAACATTAAGTTGTAGGAGTGGCTCAGAGGGTGAGGTGCTCACTGGAATACTTAGGCCTATTGCTTCCTATCAAGGGGGCACCTCCAAAAGATAGGAAGCCTAGCATGAGCAGCTTGAGAAGTGTTAGGATGCATGTATCCACACCAAAGGCAGCCTTACATTTGAAGACACTGAAATAAACCAAATGCTAGGCTACAGCAAGCTCTGAGCATTTCTTCAAGCCTTTTCTACTGCAGGCAAGATCCTTTCAATACAATCCTTTGTGATTTAGCTCACCAACAAGGGTGCACACATGCAAAGCTTTAGTTCCTTAAAAAGCTTTCTGTGCATCGGAAGGGCATGTCAGAAATAATTAAGAGTACAGTACACTGCTCCTGCTCAGCAGCACTTGACTGTGGTTACTTTCTCAGGAGTAAAGGCAGCTGCTCTCTCTCCTCTGCAATGCACTGGTGTCCTGGGATTAGCATCATGCAACTGAGACGTGCAACTGTGCTTCCCATAAGCTGAACTTGAATAATAAACAAACAGAAGTTGAACACAGCTATTTCTACACATTGAGTACGTGCTTTTGGCACAGTGTCTTAAGGAGTGATCAAAATCCTCTGAGTTTATTAGGCTACCTCTTGTGGTGCACTGATAGTGTGTAATGCCTGGAGAGGTAATTTTTTTTTGGGGGGGCAGGATCTTCCCCCCCCCTTATAACAGCTTTTAAGCCCTCCATATGTTTGACAGACTTGCCTGATGTCCTTTCCCTTTGTTGCTAATGCACAGCTCTCCATACAAGTGTTTAACTCCTACATACTCACTCTGTATTTCCTTTCCTCTTCAAATTTGTCCTCAAATCTCCTGATCTTTTTCTTCAGTCCCTGAATCCTTCGGGTGAGCTGTGCAGGGGTAAGGTCCTCTCTGTCATCCTCATAAGATCCCAAAGATGAGCTCCGCCTCCTACCAAGAACAGAGATTTCAGGGAGAGTTTATCCAAACAGCCAAAGTACATCTTCATGTGGAGAAGGCCACTTAAACTTTGTGTAAATAAAGGCAAATCCCACATAAGTGAGAAAGCTATAGTGCTATTCTGTAATGACAGATAGCAAAAGATGCTGTATGCAGCCCCTTTCAGCAACAGCACTTCACTAGACATGAATTCAAAAACCCAGAAATCGTTACCAAGAATTTTTCTAAAAAAATCAGTTTCCTGTCAGCAGGAACAGACACCCAACACAGCAGAACTGTGGCACGTGGGGGCCAAAGACATGTTGCTTGATGCAAACGTGCAAACCTTTACAGCTAGGTGCAAGACTCAGCAACAGCAAATCACACCTCACCTCATGAAGGAATGAGAATTGGGAGGGGAAGGAGGCACTTCTGTATCATCCAGGTACTGTTGGCTCTGTCCATAGGCATAGAAGCGAGGGGACAGCATAGGATCACTGTCCTCGTCCAGGAGCTGGCGAATTAAGCGACCGGCCTGCGGGGAAAGGCGAGCCTCATCTGAGTCTAAGCCGTCTCGCTGCCATGAGGAAAGAGCAGGGATGGGCTCTAGAACAGTAAGACAAAGGCTGGTTTTACCATTTTTGTTTTACATGTATGACAGACTCCAGGCAACTTTTCTAATGAACCCCGACCTGTTTCTGTTTGCCCTGGACTGCGATTCCTTGTTACCAGGCATCCTCTGGGTCATTACTTGCATCTGCCCATTGTGCAAAGCAGGGCAAAGCATTGCCTGGCCACAGTGAGTACTCTACACAAACATAAATTATCTCCTCAGTATGACAGAAAACTGTACCCAAAAGCTGGATAGTAATTACCATGGACTGACACCAAACAAGGCTATCACCAGCCAGCACCTTTGAGGAACGGGTTATGCTGGACAAGAGGGGAATTATTGGCACACAGCACTATAATGGAAATGACTGGATCACAGGCAAATTTTTTTTTCCAGTTTCAGGATGTACAAATGCTGTAAATGAATAGCTTATTAATTGTCCTCTCACAGCCTCCAGCACTTCAATATGACCTTGACACCTGCTATTGGAAATTCAAAGACTAGGAGTAAGCACAAGTTCTTCTAGGCTGCAAGGAAAAGGTGCCTCACATTACTACCTGTTCCACAGGGTGCCCAGCCTGCAAATTAACGATGGCGCTATGGTCTAAGTCTCCCCCTTTTCTCTTTCTCATGTGAACCTGCTGCTTGACAGCATGGTGGAAGAGTGAGGAAATCTTCATTCCCCTCTATGATCTAACCAGCTGGAAGTAAAAGCAATATTCTACAGGGAGATGGTGAGGTGGGAGAGAAACAGGAACGTAACTTAGCACAGCAGAGCCCATAGTGGAGCAGTCACCTCAATCTTGTGATCACTCCCTCCAGATGCCATAAGGAGCCTATCGTTTTGTGTTCAGATAGATTACTAAGCTGATTTGCATGCTCCTACTTAGCACCACAGGATTAGACAGTTTAAGAGCCAGGCTTTGAACTTATAAATCTAACAAGTAGTTCTAGAGTCAAGTAACAAAACAAAAACCTTATAGAAAGCTCCCAGACCAGTCACAGAGCTATGGACTCATTATTTGCTATGCCCATTGTGTCTACTCTTCTTCCCCAAAGAAGCTTTTTAACTTATCAATTTTTGAGTAAAAAGCAGTATTTCCTTTTGCTGAACAAGATAAATATGCTCATAGCTCAGAATGGACTGCATGAGGGTTCTTTTACAGCCATGTATAATTTGGACAGCACAAGATCATCCACGATTCAGTAATGACAGGCTCAGTGATATTTTGCCTGTACGCAGTGTCAAATGATGCTCTCCTCCTCTTCCTTAGCACATGAAAGTAAATGGCACGCCTCTGCTGAGAGACTGGTACTGCGAGCAAACAGATGCATTACTCTGCAAGGGAGGGCTGGAAGTTTTTGCATAAGAGCCTCTCGCTGGCATTGTGTTAAGAAACGCACATACAGGCCTGGCTTGCAGAGGCTACTTCCATGAGTTGGAATTCCCAAGTGTATGTAGGCTGCTTTACCATGGATCAGAAAGCTTACACAGCCTGCACTTCCACTTTCTGGAACAAGAGTTTTTTTCTAAGCTGTGTTCAACCTTCCTAATACCTGAAATATTTTGCTCAAGGAATCTGATAAGAAGGAAGGTGAAACGAAGGGCAAACCCTTCAGCCAAACTGCAACACTTTGGTGTCACACGCTTCCTTGAACCTCATGATTTCAGGAAGGTCCTCACAAGATCTCTTGTAGCAAAATAAAGGCTAATAACACAACAGGAACAATTTTTATACATTTGACTAACAGGAATGAAGTTAAGTGATGCACACAACTCTTCCAGACATCTCTCATTTCCAGTTTTTGGAATACGCTCTCACCCCCAAACAGAATTTGCTCTTGGGAATTTCTGAATCACATCTCCATGGGATAGATGAAAAAATATGCAGCATATTTAGCAGTAACCAAATTAAGCTACTACCACACCAGCTAACAAAGCCATTATTAATCACGCTTGATGCATGGGACTTTGTCCAAAGGTGGATTTATGTACCAGATAGCATTCAACATTCAGGGAACTGCAATGGCTCACCGAGCCTCTGATCAAACCCCAAAAGACAGCAAAGCACTTTATGCAAGCTAGCGGAAACAGAGCTATGTGTACCTTCTATTTTGTTGATTTCAAAATACTGCCCAAAAATAGAAACTCACAATCCAAAGGAGACAGTGTTAAAAAGGAGAAGGAAAAAAGTCCTTGAAGGAAAAATCAAATTTGAGACTTGAAGAAATGGCCACTACAGAACATTAGCTTTTTAACCCTTTCTCCTTGGAAGGCCCCATTCTATGGGTAACTTACTTCCCTTGCTGGCTCTAACTATTTAGAAGAAAGAAATCTCATCAGGATGCAAAACGGCTAACTCCCTGGAAAGTAATACAGCAATTAATTAAGGAGTATATTTAGTTATCTAGAATTATGGATTTTATCTACATCAGATCACTAAGTGGACCAGAGCTGTAGTCCAACTGCCTTCTCTCTCTCACTGGCCAGGTGCTTCAGCTGGAAGCACTTGGAATTGCTGGATTGCACAAATATACAGGAACCTGCTAAGGGTAAGCTGCTGCGCCTTCTGACAGCAGACAATCAATCAATTCCTGCTTAATAGAATACATAACTTTTGTTATTAATTTATCCAAGATAGCTATCAAAGTGTAGAGCCTTTTCTGAGGGCTGCTAAATTCCTGGACTTAAGGGGTCAGGTTTGAAGTATCTGCTATCAGGATTAATGTTGTCACCCGTTCCCCTTTCTGCTATTGAAAGAATAAAATCTCAATAAAGAATTTGAATGTTTCTTTGCCATCAACTTGACAGAGCAGTTACCCTTATTCATTCTCTCTTGCTCAGAGAAAACTTAGTTTTCTACTCATCTCCACATTCCTTCCAGGTACTATTTTTGAATCCCATTTTCTATAAAAGCTTTCATAAGAAGAAAAAAAGAAAACCAACCAAACAAACCCAAAACCAACCAACCAACCAAAAAACAAAACAAAACCAAACAACACCACCACAAAAAAACAAAACCAAAAAAAAAGAAAAGAAAAGTGAGTATTTATCCACCATGGCTGTGTCAATGCAGAGAAGGGGTGAAAAAATAATTTCTATTTCTTGGTCAGACTCTCAATGCATTTCTTTTAGATTTGTCTATTCTTCTATTTTCTTCTACTAAGCCTGCAGCCCTTCAGAAGTGCTGCACTCCCTCTCAAAATCCCCCAACCAGCTAATCTTTCAACAAAGCTGTTAGCCATCTGCCAAGTGCTGCTCTGCAGAACTTTTTAATCACACACGGGCCCGTGGCAATACAATTCCTCTGCCAACTTGCCACATAGAGGGCTGGAGATATTAATAAACCTGTATCACGCAAGAAGGAAGAAAGATGAATTATATCAAACTGGTGTGTTACTGGTGAGCTCCAAGTCAGCTTACTGACAAAAACTTGACTTTTTTTATCATTATATATTTGCCACAGGGTTACAGATGGCTGCAGGGCCAACAGAGGGGGTGCCCACACAGACATCCCACCTGAGGTGCAACTGGAAAACGCCACAGGCATCTCCAGTTTCCTTCTCTGCAGCCATACGGCTGATCTATGCTTCTGACTTTGCTTTGACACGCATGCACCTGACAAAAGAGGCCAAATCTTCACTGCTGTAAACCAAAGTAGGTCCAAAGGGATTAAAAAGCCTCAACTAATCACAACACCCAAGGTCCTAGTATTAAATCCCACTTGAAAGATCCCAGAAAGACCTTTCCTAATTAATTGAATAAAGCAATTTTAAACCCCAAAACATTCACTAACTCAGTAACAACCTATTTTACTCATAAATAACTGACTGAAAACATCCTTGTCTGGCTACATCAGGAGGTATCCTTCCTACATAGATCAAAAAGAGCGGTCCAACAAAAGTGCTATCACACCTTATCAGTGAGTGAGATGATGCATCTCTCAGCTAGCAAGCTAACCTTGCATTTTATTTATAATAAAATGGTATAATAATGAAAAAATACATCTTAAAAATATTGACGCTACAAAATAAAATCAATTAATGTAATTATGTTTTTCTACACGTAGTAATAAAAATGCAGTGTGTTCCATCATCTTTTGGTTTCTTGTGGTAGTGTTACACACAAATACACAAGTCCACAGCATCAACAAACAAAACAAAACAAAACAAAACCAAAACAAAAAACAAACCAAAGAAATATAAATCCAACTTTCCTGTTGCTATACTCTGGATTTTTTGCATTACTCTGTTGTTTTGGGTTTTTTTCCCATGGGAAAGTATCAATTAAATTAGTGTCAAAACTATTTGTAGATAAGCATCACACTCAGGGTCTCAATGTTGCAATACTTGAGTTCTCACTAAGAACTCAAATTGTGTTTTAAAGTTCTGCTTTTATTTTTTAATTTTTTTAAGCTTCAAAGTTTGCAGAAAATTGTCCACTGACTGTTTCATAAGTGCTTGTTACTGCAAACTCGGCTCAAAATCTCATCTACAGAACTTTTTTTAAAGCTTCAGTAATCGGGCAACGTAGGCAGAAATCACATGCATCGTATTGATTTACTGAACTGCCTGTTCAGCTCCAAGCTGCTGTCAGGGCCAGCCGCTGTTATGGAGAGCAAGATACTTCCAGATTTTTCTTGAGGGCAGGATAGCAAGTTTTGGGCTTGAACCAGAAACATTTGGTAAGAGATCTGCACAATAGCGCTGGACTGTGAGGGAACACTCTGTCCTCCTCGCTCACGGCACTCGATTCAAACATAATCCACAACAATTAAAAACCTGTGCTATGGAAGTAACTCCAAAAGGGCCTGCTCATAAGACGTCCCAGCTGGCACCGACTGACCAGCTTAGCAGTCAGACATCCCAGTTCACATGGACAGTTTGGTTCACACCCAGCCTGAGAATAAAACTATTTGATTTGCATCTGCCAAATGCACGCTAGTAAACTTCTCTTGGACCATGGGAAATACACCTAGGCTAAGCATTCAGCACTTGAGTTAGGCTGGGGCACTTCTCATGCCTTCCGTATTACATCAATAACTTGATTAACACACAGATATATGCCCATATACGTAGCAGGCAAGGGGGATGCTGAAGGTGGGCACTTGACAGTGTGAGCCTATGCACTTGAGGAAACAAATGTCTCTGTCCTCCCTCTGCTCAGCTTTAGGTAAGGGGAACATAGTATGGAGAAGTACAGCAAATCTCTCCTCATGTGTACAGATGTGACTATGCAATGAACCTTAAAAAAAAAAAAAAAAAAAATCTGGTAAAAATTATTTCTAGCATAACACAAAAAGGAGAGGGCCCTGCCAGCTCACCTGGCAGTAGTTATCACAGTTCCATGCCCCTGAATGAAAGTATTTAAGGTAGCTCTGGTCTTAACATGATGAAGAGTCTGCCTGAGTGACAAATAAAAGCTAGTCAATGGACAAGGTTGTCTTGTGCAATTTTGTGCCATCCTTCAAGGCTCTTTCCTAACATTTGACTGAAGCCAGTCACAGCTACAGCTGAAGGCAATCCCTCAACCTGTAATTGTTTGCACAAGCTACTTGTGAAAGGCTCAAGCAGTTGCCCCAGTCACTAGATGCTCTGTGCCTCCTGCAGTACGATACAGAGGACCCTGCCCCCAAAAGTCAGCTCAACTATGTCCTGGATCAATGGGTCATTTCCTGAGAAATGGACCTACCACATTCGCCAGAGCAAAGCAATAAATAATTCAGTGTTTATTGCACTCGGAGACACAGTTCTTTCCCTTTTCACTGCAGATGCAACCAGAGCTGTGGCACAGATCTTGAAGAGATGTGTGAAGTTTTGAGTGACAGAAGGTGGCTGGCAGGGGAAGGGAGAATGCCCTGGCTGCTAGAGCTGTGGATAGGTGGTAGGTACAACCCTGCCTTGCAAAGCTCGTCTCAATGACAGACTCTGCTGTTAGCTGCAGAAGCAGTCTGATAGTTGACATTAATATCTTCCTGGCTGCTGCGAGCTTGATTTCACATCCCCAGCTAGGAAACGCTCGGTCTCTCCTTGCCGAGACACAGAAGCCACCATTTTGCTGCTCTTTCATCTGCGCCAACAAAATGGTGATTCTGGATAGCACGTATTTTAGAAGATGACATCTCTCTCACCACTGCTGATTCTAAAGCTAGAATCCAAACATAAGAGCATGCCTACAAAGAGGGTGTTGTATCAAAGGTGCAACTTATTTCATACAATGGGAAAGCCTCTGCCAGACAGAAAGGAGCTGTGTTCTCTCCTTCATGCATTCATATGACTCCCATTAGTAACCCAGGAATCAAAAAAAAAGAAAAAAAAAAAGAAAAAAAAAAAAAGAAGTCATTATTTCCAAAGATTCACGTGATGGCTGAAGCTACACATCACATCTGAGAACACGGACGTGTTCACTCTGGCTCGAGACCCTGGGGGGCAGTGCTAATTAGCATCTTAGCAAACACATAAGGTGGCCACAGTCTCCTGGGAGCCCTTCCATGGTGCTTTGATCAGCCATGCTGCACGTGTGGTGATCCCACCTAGGGAATCCCCACTTAGCAAGCAAGCGGGGAGATTCTCTCCTGTCCATAGTGACTAGTTGTCTGGCTGAATCAAAGGCAGCCATGGCTGCAGCTTTTCTTTACTCATGTCTGAAGTGTCATAACTACTCTGCTCCTAGAGGGAAAGGCAAAACATACTAGGTCACGTACACTGTAGAGGCACAAGCAGAGAACTCAACTTTTCAGTGTTCCCCAAAGATTTTTTTTTTTTTTTTTTTTGAGCAATAAATTATTAGCAGTAGATTTCCCTCTCTTGCTTTAGCAAAATGTTATAGTCATACTTTTCTGTTTCTTCCCTGTCAAAACCCTCTTTCACTCCCAAAGTACAAACTAACAACAATTCTTGCTTATACACAGAGACATACTCAGTAACTGGAAAGGGGTTTGATCCCAGAGATGCTGGACAACTTCAGTTCATCTTAATTTCAAATGAAATTGAGGTTTGTGGCACTCCGAGTTCCCCCAGATTTCGCACTCTTAAGTGAGTCAGTGCAAACAGCGGGTGAAAAATGCACTCTGGAGAACGGAGTAGCAGATACACAGCCTTTTTTCCATCTGTGCTTTTTAGAACCAAATCATTATTTCCAAATAGTGACTGAAGTGGAAGAAAAGGGAGAAAGAAGGAAGTCCCTTTTAGACTATGAAACACACATTTTTCTTTGAAGTGTAGGGCAGTTTAGCTTAATTCTCAAGTGATCAGCCACCAAGAAATAAGCTATCCTGAAACACTTAGGGACTCAACAGTACTGAACAGCAAATGAAAGTAACTTCAAGAATAAAACAATTAATTTTCTTCCTCTAAGTGACAGAGTTAGTGCCCATGCAGTATTTCACTTCCAGTTTCTCCAAACTTTCAGTTCCATGTTCAGGTCAAAACTGCTTTCCTGGGTTTTTTTTGGTTTTTTTTTTTTTTTTGTTTGTTTGTTTGGTTGGTTGGTTTGGTTTTTTGGCAAGGATACACGATCATATAAAGATACACCCAGCCCACTCAGGTTTCCCTTTCTCTTGTTTCACTCATACAACCAGCCATCGCACAATCTTACCTTCCCAGTTGTCATCACACAGCGCTGTCAAATCCAGCCGAGGCACTTCTGACACAAAGCCATTTTCTTGATCATCAGCATCTTGATTTCTTTGCAACTTGTTTTCAGGAATGCTTGGATGCTCTTGAATCTTCATATTTGAAGTCAGCTATATTCCCATACACCCACAGAAATGAGAGAGAAAGACAAAAAACAACTGTTTCAAGAGGCGGAGGAGGAAAAAAACCCCCTGCAGTCACAGCAGCAGTAAGCTCATGCCTCTAGCTAAAAAGATCTAAACAAACAGACCCTGACATTTCCAGCTCCAAATCCAAATGCCCTGCTTGGTGACCCCTATGTACTAATTGCTCACTCACACCAGTAAAAATATCTGTCCATCTGACCTCCTTGAATTTTTCCTTCTTTAAAAAGCCAGTGCAAGTTCCCGAGACCGCCTTCCCTGACAACTGCATGCGTCTGAAAAAGCCTCCAGTAATTGATTGGGATGAAAAGGGAGGGAGAAAGGGAGAGAGAGGACACGTCTGCATACACTTCCTACAGGAGCGCGACTCCTCGGAGCAACAACAAAAACACTGCTGCTGTTGTAAGGCTGTAGCAATATGGTGTCTTCTAAAAAGCAGGTACCCGAGCTCCTGAGGTAGCAGCTGTAGACAGCAAGCAGTGCAAGCTACATACATGAATGCTCCCATGCAGGCTGTGCTGGCTCAGATCAATTAGTGCCAGCTAAGCTGTGCTGGCTGCACATTCCCCGATTTCTTGTGGTTGTTTTCTAGCTGGGCGTGGGGAGAGCAGAACTATTTATGGAGGAGCTCTGGGTATTAAAGCAGTGTTGCGCAAATCCAAACGGCAGTGGGGTTTGGCATCTCAGCTGGAAGCAGTGTGGACTCTGGGAAAAAGCCAAAAAATTCACACAGGCATCCAATGACTTAGGGGAAAAAAAAAAAAAAAAAAAAAAAGGAAGAAAAAAAAGAAAGGCAGAATGCTGTCAAGTAAATGATTCATCATTTAGCACTACCTAGAAGCAACTGCTGTTTGTCTCACCACTCTTCACCCCTGCACATACCACACGTGTGCATTTAGGCAGAAATGACTGCTATTCCCACAATCCAGATACACAGCGCAGGCTGTCTGTAATCGTGCTTGATGACACGAGCACTTTTGTCAATCTAAACCAAATTAGCTGTAATGCCTCACAGAGGGCAGTAGAGAAAAGGAAGTGCAAAGCACATATATAAACATACAGCATGATGCGTACAAACTCAGCAACAAACACAGAGCTATCTGAATAGACAGCATTACCTTACTAGACAAATTATTTGATCTTGGAAAGAACAGCTTAGGCATAATTCTCTCAAGTGTAGTCTAGCATGTACTCAACATGCAGATGTTTCCCCTGCAGATATTTTGATAATCTAGTTAGCAATCTGCATATGCTGATGTGCAAAGAAAATGGGCCTAAAGAAAATAACTGGTACATTTGGACTTATTTTACTTGCCAATCCAGAAGCACGGACAAACTGTACTGAAGCAATATCAACAGTACATGCTACTGAGGCACATTTAATTGTTTTTCACCTGCATAGAGCAAACTATGTCTTTGAGGTATTCTTAACTACTGAGCAGAGAAAAACAAGCAAGCTTCACCACAGACACACGGAATTGTCACGGTTGGAAAAGACCTCTAAGATCACCACATCCAACTGTCAGCGCCTCCTGTAGAGAGGGGAAAAAAAACCCTGCCCAGTAGACAATTCATATGAATAAATGTTTTTATCTGGATTCATTCCCATCAGTCTCTGCAATCGGACAGGGTGTTAGATAATCTCATCTAGGGTCCCTTTCTTAGAAAGGGTTGGATCTTTTTATCTTTTGAAGTCACTTCTAAACTGGGCTGTTTTATGGTTCTAAAAGCCTGAGTGATGAACACCCTGTTATTTGTAAGGAGTGTTCTGCATTGTATTTGTATAAGGTTTTAATTTCCTTTTCATTTCAATAAATCGCCTTTTTGAAACATTATAACAAAAGAAAACAGTAGATGACAGCAGGCCAAGTGCTAATAACTCGTACAGCTTGACACTAAATCTGATTACAAACATGTTTATTGTGAGAGCTGTACATAGAAATATGCTAATTCACCATTCAATATCTTTTAAGCTGCTTCCAGGTTAGGAGGACTTAAATATTTCTTTTAAGATCCAGTAACAAATTTCCTGCCAGGATCTAAACAGTCAGTGTACATTACAAACAGAAAGACTGGTCAGTGGCCAGAAACATTTACTAAAGAACAAGCTGTACCAGTTGATAAATTGCATTTAAATTGCTAGCACAGGATTTTAAAGCTGAAATAAAGCAGTAAGTTTCAAAACAAGTGCTATTTTTATAACATGACATATGAAGAGAAGATCTTACCTAGATTTTAACAATTTCAAAAGGAGCAACCTGAAAATACCATCTCATCACCACTAGTCTGACACTCATTACAGAGTTAAATATCTTTCTATGAAGAAAGTATAATCTTCTGACTTAGTAAGACTCTTAAAAGACATCTGTGGCAGATACAAAAGCACTTCTCAGATGGGTAAACATTTCCATTATAGGTACATTAGAGAGAACATAGCAACGTCTTCTTCCTTTTGAAGTCACTTCAATTGTTGGAAATATTTAAAATCTGTTTAAAAACAAGGCCTGTGCTGTGCCTGCAGCTAGTTACTCTCCTTTCTTTGCTCACTGAAGTAGCTTCTAATATAATGAATAAACCATTAGGTCATTGAAGAACAATGGCAGCACAAAACCAGGAGACACAGGAAAGTAGATGCTCAATGTTCTTTCCATTAAGACTCCAAAACCATAGAGTGGTAGATAAAATTCAGTATTCCCACCACTTATTTTCCTATTTGATTTCCTGATGCCACCAGTTGCCAATCTCCACAAGAAGTAAGGCAGAACTCTTGTGCTTTAGGTATGGATGGGACACAATTTCTCACAAACCAAAGGGGCAGCAAGTTGATGGTCTCAGTAGCAGCTAGCAGTCACAGTGCACTACAGATATCACAGAAATGACCACCAAGAAGGCTTCAAACACACCAGAGTTCTGCTTTTCAGAAGCTGCTTCTGCAGCCATGCTTTGCAGGTACCAGTAACTTGGGGATAAGTCAGCTGCTTTCATTCTCCCTGCTCCAAAGGGGATTCAGCATAAAGGGTAGCTCAAGAAGCTAGAAAATCTTTGAATTATGATTGGGAAGTTGTATTCTGACAATTACACGTGGATTTAAATAAAATTAATTTAAAAGGCTTGCTTCCCGTACATCTGATCATCCATTCCAATCACAAGCAAGGAGCCTCCTTTAACACCTCCTGGTAATACAATGGGATGCAAGATCACAGCCATTCTGCTGCCTTACTCCCGAGTCACACCAGTTCCCCTCTACGCTTGCTGCCGCCTTGGTGCAAATGTTCAGCACCCTTCCCTTATCAAAACCTGGGTATCAGAAACTTGTGTTTTTCAAATCACTCTACATCCTGGATCTTAGCTACTTCCAAGGGCAGATTATGAACACTACAAAAGCACTGAAAATTCATTTGGGACATGCATTTCACAGCTTTTTTTACTGCCTCATAGAGACCCAATTCTGCACAGCCGGTAGCTATGGCAAGTTCCAAATACCTTTCCTAATATCTTCAGGCTGGAGACAGGGTGAGGAAGAGAAAAGAGTAAGAAGCCCCTGTCCCTCCTCATTCTGAATCAGTTACTGTGGAAGGTGTGTCTTTAAGCTGCCCTAAGCAAAAGGCTTAAAAGGAACAAGGAATGTAAAACTACCCTGCAGGAATGTAACATTTTCCTGACCTTGTAATTCCTATATAATACAATCTCTGGGTTAAGGCTACATCTTCTGCAGTTAAAATTCTAAATTTTAAAACTCTTCCTAAAGGAGAAGTTTATTTTAAGATTATTATTTCATATTCAAACATACCTCCATTTTAAAGCTTAATGGGAGTATTGTGTGGCATGGCAATGACAGCACCTTCTCCACACACAAACTGGTACGTGAGGAACAAGGCGTTGCAAAATCCGTGCTCCAGAAAATCTAACAGCTCATGAGCAAGTGCAGAATCATTGGGGATTACTGACCTTCTGGGAGCAGAGTAAGAGATCCATCTGAGCCCAGTCAGAGCAGTGATCAAAGGCAGCACTGAACACCCCTTGCAGTAGTTACATGTTTCAGTGTCCCACAAACTTCTCCAGCTACAACAGAGCTGCTCAGAGCCTGGCTGTTACCAAATCATCTCTTCTAACGTTCCTGCTAGATGGAAATAATACCTACCACAAAAGAAGTCTTTCAAAGGCAATAAATGCAGAGTGGCTTTTATTTTTATATAAACACAGAAGGGTAGTGTAAAAATACTATCAGCTCTCAGTTAAGTCCAGATGGACAGAGAAGCCAGACATTGTCCACAGCTATTTTATTGTGCTCCTGTAAAATGGGTGCAGAGCTGAGGGAGAGGTGCCTCAGATAACTCTCCCTAGTATTTTAAATGCTTGACTGTGTAGAGGTGTTTTAAACAAACCCAAATGAAGCGGTGACTGCAAAGGTGTTCACTTCACCCAAGCCCAATCTTTGCTTTGCTGAACAGTTAGATGAAAAACACCATGAAGCAAATGCAGAAGGTGAATGTTGAGCAGAAATGGAAAGTTAGAGAAAAAACTCTTCCCACCAATGTCACATCTCCCTTCCTGACATTCATGCCAACCACCAACCCTTAGAGAGAAGCAGGAAATATTCCAGTTTTCTAAGACAAATGGATCACAGACACCTATGTTCAAAGGCAACCGGCCACATTAGGAAATCATAAATAAAAAAAACCAATTTAATTTAGAGGAATCAAGAGATAAGCTAATCTTACTACCCTGGGAGATAACCAGTCATACACCCTGTTTGCAATGATTAATAAGGGAACTTGGCATCAGTTAAACCAAAGCGCTGACTTCGGTGACACTTCCCTTTTTGGCAAGGAGGGATGGAAGGGACTGAAGCAGATGCTTTCAGACTCCTCAGTGGTTGAGAGGCTCCCTAAGTTATGTAAATACAAAGCAGAGGGAAGGAAAAGAAAAAGCAAACGCTAACTCAATTTCTCTGGGAGGAACAAGATTTCACAGAACTATATACCTAACTACTTTTTTTCTACTCAATAAAAAGCCCATTTAGAGACCACAAAACTGAAACGTAAAAAAAAAAATAAAAAAAATACCAACCTGAGAGTGCCTGAAAAAAACCTCATCGTTTTCACTTTCTTTGCTACAAAAACAAAAACAACAAAAACAAACCAACATATTACAAATATAAAATCAGACTTGCCTTGTAACAAAAACAAGCAGGACTTCTGCACACACAGGTTTTTAGGTTCTTGCTACTGCTGCACATTTACTAACTCATTCAGTAAATGGAGGAACACTCTGGGCTGCAGCATGTATTTCTGATTCCTCTCAGGAGCTATTTGTGAAAAATATACGGTCATTTAATTCCAATGCCCTTAATCCAAACCAATAAAACTCTTCCAACAAACATACATGTAGAGAGAAATTATCATCTGAGGCAAGTAGAGTGGGACTGTACAAATCTTGCAGAAGAGTGAAGCACAAAGGAAAGGGCAGGATTCCCAACCTAGAAGCCAGGTGAGACAGGGCCTGCAGTCTCCGTATGGAGCATGCTGGTTCAGGTGCTTCACAGCTGACTTCAAGTCTGCACCATCAGAATCTTCAGTGCCATTCCTAATAGGCTGGGAGAGGAGTCTTGGTGGCGTATGCTGCTGGGCAGAGCCCACAAAACATATGCAGTGCCTCCATACAGTTCTACTTTGAAGCTAACATGGTGGGTAATACTGCTCTGCAGCATAACTGAATGTCTCCCTCAGTCTGTGATCAAGTTCTCTTAGGCTGTACTACAACCACAGGGAAAATAAAACACAGATATGTTTAAAAAAAAAAAAAAAAAAGTACATAAAAATAATCACCTTTCTTCAGGTAAAATTTCCATGTCATCAGGTCCTGTTCTGTCTATAGGCCTGGATGAGCTAAAGCTTTCCATACTCTGCAATACAGTAAATGTTAAAGAAGTAAGATACATAAAAGAAACAGATTCAAGCTGCAGGCCATTAAACAGATCAGATATACAAATATCCAACAGGACTGACAGAAACACAACAACAATCAGATTACTGCCTGTTACACACTTTTAACAAAACAAACCCCACACTTTACTGCCCGTAACCTGCAAAAAACCCAACTGCTCACTGCTTCATCTCTCATCAGATGACCTCAAAATGTCTAAAACAGTAATGCTGCATGGTATCCTACCAGTCCCCATTTTACAGACCGGCAGGCAGGCAGAGCTTGAGAGTAATTCTGTGGTGTGTACAAGTCCTGTAAGAGCAGATACCAAAATCCACAGCATCTTCCAGCAGGGCTCCTTATGCTCATCTTAGAAAATACTTCCCTTCTCAGACAAATTATTTTCTAGTTTCTTAAACGTGCAGAAGAATGCAAAGAGACTGCCATATGCACAGTGGTAAGTTGTGCTAATAGGAATGCAGGGCAAGAAAATAAACTGGTTATGACAGCTTGTCCTGAAAATTGTCTTGGCTACCATTAGGAACATTAACGCTGTTGTCCTCTAAGAGCTTGAGGAAGTACTGTGAAGAAAAGCCATGCAGCCACTTTGGGCACATGTCCAAGAGGTTTTCTACCTTGTTTTTTTGGCAAGTTGCTCTTAAATAGGAGGAAGCCAGTCAGCAGAATGGAGTGTGGTCCCTGCCCTGGCCTTGGGAACTGCTCGCACAGAACTCTTAGGGCAGTCACAGCCCTCTCTCACCTGCTACACCCCCAGCCCTATAAGATGACACAGCTCAGCCATTCCAGCATTGCTTAATGTGATTCTTCAAGTCCTACTGGTACCTGGCTACCATGTCTCTGAAATGCAGCTACAAGCTTTTAGTGCTTTGTGGTTGGTTTGCTCAGGAGAGTAAGTGGAACTGACAGTTTTTCCACCGCTGACTTACGCTTTTGAGTCAGATACAATAAGACAGCTAAGAGGAAAGCTTCCACACGCTGTCCTACATAATCTTCCAGGCACTGAAAAGCAGGAAGGCTCAGAAAATGGTGGCTACAATGACACAACATCACAAACTTGTTTACATGATGAAGGCCTATTAGTAAATGCTAAGGTGCAGGTTCTGTCCTTTGATACTCCAAGTAAGTAGTCTAGATCATTATTTGAAGTGTAAAAATGTAGCCAAAAGAGAACTAAACCACCACATACACATCCTGCTGGCAGAGTCTGAAATACAAGTATGAAACAAGCACACTCACAAAAAATTAAAAAGCAGCCCTTGCTCTTCAAAAAGACTAGTACTGTGCTCTCTACAAGCTGTTTCATAAAGATAGCCCCAGTTGACAATCCCACTGTGACACTTCCTCCAGCAAAGCAAGGAAGAACCACACTGGGGGTCACCTTGGTGAAAGTGCTTTTTGTGCAAGGTTAGTCCGTTTTATGTTCCTTTCTGTCTTTGCCCCTTAAGAGATCCACCTCTCTCTAGAATCTCCACACAGGGTAAGAACATCAGATCACTGCAGTTTGGTAACTTAAAATGAGTCCCAAGACAATGTCACATTAAGAAGGAACTTCCTCACAGCAGGCTCTAAAACTTAAGTACAACTGAGGGAAATGCCCTCTAGCTTGGAAGGGCAGGCTTTTCACACAGATGTCATTGTTACTAGTAACCATGTAACACTTGCCTGGTGCCAGGCACCAGGATGCAGAGCACTTCTGCCACTGCAAGCAGACCCTGTGTTGAAGCACAGTGCAGTTTCCCAGCTGCTGACACTATAATCAGTGTCTGGTTTGGTTGAGAGGGGAGATGTATCAATTTTATTCTACAGCTTGTAAAAGCTGACAAACTGTCAAGGTCACCCAAGAATACTCTGAACAAATTCTACATTATTCTAGATTTTTAGGACATTATATTGGCGTAATTTACCTCCTCAGTAAAAGGTAGCTAGAGGGATCATCTTTCAGACCAACACACTCCAAAGTGTTTTGCAAATTGCAAACACGACAATTACACACAGACTTTAGGGAAAAGGTATAAAACACCTTTGTCATCTCATGATCAAGAAGTCACTTGCAATCTATGATTTCAGAACTTAGCAGGAATATAAAAATAGCCTTAACCTAAACATGTAAACCTACACCTGAGGTTCCAACCTCCTTGCAAGACTTTTGAAAGACTAGGAAAAAGACTTTTTTTTTTCTCTTTCCAAAATGCTTTGTTGAATTCAGAAGAAAAAAGAAAAAAGTTGTGAAAATAGAAAATGACCATAGATGGAGTAAGAGGATCACAGCAGGAACACAGCTTTTTGGTTGCCTCGTCACAAAGGTTACAGGTGTGGGTTCTAGTGTTCTCCATAGTCCAAAATAGCCACTTATGCTTGTACCATAGGCAAAAATGGCAACCCAAGGGAACCAGATGTGCAGTGAAGTAAAAGACTTTTTCCCACCCTAGTATTTGGTGTGAAATAGTACAGCGTGCCAGCTTACCACAGGACTGTCCTGGTTGTCATTAAGCTCTGAAAGTTTGGTGCTGGATTTCTGCCGTTTTGGTTTATTCCTTTCACTGAGATATCCAGAGCTGTTGTCTTGTAACTTTTCTACTTCTTGAGCAGCTAGGATACAGTCTTCAAGATTGCCGAATCCAGAGGGAATGTTTTCTTTGTTGATGACTTCCCTAAAAAGAAAAGGGACATTACAACAAGAGGTTGTTTAAAACACTCTCCCGCTACATTTATGGTAGCAATAGAGAAATGCATCATGCTGACTGGTGCAGTTCCGGCAACATCACCTACACCCTACAAAACCAGTATCTCTGGTTCTCCCTACCACAGCAAACAACACACATTGTGCGTAGTGCTAAATCACACCAAGGAGCGAAAGCCTGGTGTACACACCTCAGGTGAGAAAGCTGGGAGGATCAACGTTTGGGACTTGATTCACTTCCCACTAAAGCCAACGCAGAGAATCCCACTGACTTCACACAGAAGCTGGACTAGCTCCTGTCTGTCTGTGGTATTTTTATAGAGAATATGCAGCATATTTTCCTTTGAGACACGTGCTTTTAATTTAGAAAAGTGATTCACAGCTGTGGTCCAAGGATCTCCTTTGGTGCATGACACTGCTTAAGCGGCCCTCTTACTCATAGTCTCAAATGCAAGAGAAGTACTGTGGTGCTTTAGCCAAACACTTGATTCCTCTTTGGGAATTACACAAAACAGAAAAAGGAATCTGTCTCTGCAACAGCAACACAACAACTAGGACTGTTGGGTTGAAGGAGGACTAATCTGCTGTGTTGGGAAGTGAACAGGACAGCTAGCTTTAAGTCATCACATGATGCACTAGCTGGGACTTTCTGGGCTGGCAGGGTTTGGGAGTGTTTTCCAGAAGCCTGGCATATGGCTAATCTTGCCCTGCACAATTAATTAGCCTGTTGGGTCCCTGCATATGCAGTTTTCCCTTCCCAACCTATTTAGTAGCCTGCTCTGTAATTTTTGCAATAAAGACAACGTGCACATGTAACACATCCCTACGTTAAGGGAACGGGACAAAATGCATCTCGTTCTTCACCATCCTACCTCGCTGCTTAAACTTGACATGGCAACTGGAACATTTGCTAACTGTTGCACATGCAGCTGCCTCCTTAGTGCTGTGCAACTCCAAAGCCTGCTTTCCTGAACAGCGGGAGCTATGCTTGCACTGGTGTGACAAGAAACCAGTTACCCTGTATCATCTGGACAGTGCTAGCATGACAAAGTACTCCGAGCAAAACCAGCAAGTTTCAGTGATTTTTCTGCATCGTAAATCTGTAGGTTTTGTTAGTGGAAGAGAGACACAAAGAGGTATTATAAATCTATGATTAAACTTCTAAGATAACACATTTGCCTTTCTGGATGTTTTTACAGCCCCCTGAGCAGACCAAATGCATACACATAGCCTGTAGATCATGTAGTCTGCAAAGCCTCGGATTTCATGTCTATGTTTTTGCAGTTGACACTTTTCCTATCTAAAGTCCCATCTTGTGACATGACAAATCCTCTTGTGATCCTTCACAAGGCAAGGAGGTGAAGTCACTGACAATCAAAACAACAACAGAAAGAAGTTTTAAAAGAAATTCCCAGTTTTGATAATTCACCCAAAGAATTCCAGCAATGTGACCTAAGGGAATCAGGGAAAACAATTTGAACCCTCGCCAGCATTCAAAACTTCCGATGTGCTTTAAATCCTTGGCTCTAACTTTACGGGCCAAACCTGAACAAGTGTGTCAGCCACGTCTAAAGGCATGTAACGCTCTGTAACACAATGTTGAGAAAAAGCCCTGCAGTACGATATGCTTCCAAACACGTACACTAGCCAGTCTCTGACCTACTTACCTGAGGATCCTGTCAGCAGGGCTACTAAACAAGAAAAACTACTTCAGAGCTGCTGCCAGATACTTGGTGACTTGCAAGTGCTAATTTCCCAGTCCATCTTCACAGCATATTTTCATTCACTATGGAAATAGCTTTTCATTTTGCAACTGTTTTTTTTCCTTTATAACGGTAGCATTGACGCATCTGGGGAAAATAGCATGTCTGCCACATTAACACGAGGTACTACTGATGGTTATGCACCTGTACAGAAGTGGTGTTGTATAGAAAGGTGCAGATCCAACAGGATTTGGGGAATTCAGCACCCAAGAAAAACAAAGAGAACAGACACTTATTTGGACTCTAACTTGAAGTCCTAGCAATCCAATACTATAGTCAAGTATACACACAAGAACTAGTGTTGTGTTAAAAAGCAAGACATATGTGTAAGCACTGATTAGATCATGGACTTGAGAGTCTGTAATTACAGTTCCTCAAAGATAGCTATGCCTTGGGTAAGTGTTTGTTATGGCTGTGGTGGCAATACATTTGTACCATACAATGTATGCCACAAGTAGAGGAGTATGAAAGGAAAATGAGGTAATATTTTTTATTCTTTGATAGATATTAAATGAAATACACCACTAAGTCATGTTTAAGCTTGGTGTAACAGGGTAGATAAAAATTCTTAAATTCTGATTAATCAAAAGCAAGATATTTCTATTTTCAAACTCCCAAGTCTCCTCAATAAACTCAAACATAAGCTGTGCCTCCACAGCCAAAGGACAACTTGATCTCATTTTTTAATACATTCTGAATTTGGAAAACCATCTAAACCCAGTGATTTTATCTAAAGAAAGCTACAGACAACAGGTCCAACTGCTTGGCATTTTCCACTAAAGGAACAAATGCTGTAATTAAACAATTCCAAAAACTATAATTAAAAATGCTCCTAGACTGCATAAAAAACTCAGATTCTTATTGTGCTCTGCCCCACTCCATGACATCTAATAAGCTCTACATTTCCCAGATCTAACTGATGCAATGGAGCTCTGCACAGGCACTGCAGTCTGCTCTGCACTTTCAACTCAGGGGAAGAGCCAGTGCATTTCATAACAGAATGAAGCATTGCCTTGATAAGAGGACATGACTTGGGTACACTTAATCAAATATATTTTCCAAAACAAAGAAATTAGGCTCGTACATGTCTCTGTTTCTCCAGGCTTCCTCCTGCTCTTTGTGATGTCGCCTCCTCTGCCTGGCAGACACATTAGAAGAGGCTGAAGATGTTCCCGATTCAGAGTCCTCTGAACTCTGGCCGCCTGAGCCATGAACATCAAAGAGATGCTGCTCCACGGCTGAGCGGATTGTCTTCTCTAAATACCTGTCAAGCCGAAAAATAAGGTCAATTGAGCTCAAAGACTTTGTGGAGCTCCCTCTCTACAACAATAAATAAAGCAAGGGTATCCGAGGGTTATGTTCTATTATGATGGCAAGGCAGTAAAAAATGTCCTAGGGCTATGACATCTGCAAAAAGCTAATCCAAAATCTTCAATACCCTGACGTTCAGGTCCCTCAGAAGAGCTGCACCTTCCCGATTCAACTTGTTCTTTTTTTTTTTTTATTTCTAGGGATGTTTGAGCCTTCAGTAAAACAGCCAATTTTACTTACTGCAACTACAGACATTGGTGCTTAACTTTCACCCTCCACTTTTATAGCCCTTGCCTTGACAAAATTGTATTTGATACTCAGCCATGCTGACACCAGTCAAATCTTTTGTGCAATCTGAGCTCAGTAAGGCAATGGATCATCTGCAAGAAGGTGATTCACTGCTGTCTCAAGAGAGATGAGAACATATGAATAGTACCTCACTGCAAACTGCTCATAGGCTTAACCTGGTGACCAACCATGGATTTGGTTCTGAGTTCATGCTGGTTTTGCACTGTTCCTGTGCCATGAACGCACTCACAATCACCCTTCACTTACTCTGGTGTGAGATCATCATCATGCCCACGGACAGTAAGGCGGCTTCCACACAAGCCACAACAAGGGAGCCTCTGCAGTTACACCAGTTAAAGATGTGAGACTGCTTGAACTTTCAACACAACCAAATCTCCCTCATTTTGGTACTGACATTTTCTTGTAGTATTTCCTTCTTTCCTTAATCAGAGGAAGTTTTTAAGGGAAAATCTACTCTTTTTTTTTTTTTTTTTTTCAATATCATTTTGAAAGACATTTTTGTAGACTAATCCCATCCTTGCTTCTTGCAATGTTTTCAGTAGTCTGCTGAAGAATAAGTTCTTCAAACACAACTGCCCAAAGTCCATGTAAACCTTACAGTGCTTTTTCCATAATTAAAAAAAATTATTTGCAGGATTTTCTAGTTAATTTTCAGCTGAGTAGCTATGAGTATAGGTAGCTGTACCTGGGATGACTTCTGCAGAGAATTTACAAAAGTTGCTGCTAAGTTGCTATAGCTGTAAGTCTGCTGGGACTGCAGTTCCTGGAAAAGTTGAAAGATCTTAGCAACTGCATAAAACCACATGGTTTAAATGGATGAGTATGTCTGTGTTTCATGTATTGAAGAATCAGTTCTGCAAACCCATCAGCCATAGGGAATTTCCTGCTCTGGCAGGGGAGCCAACTCATTAGCTCTGCTGCTCCCAGGGGTGGTAGTGGGGTCAAGCCCTATCCCTCTGCTGGCATGCAACAGGGTGCAGACAAGAGCAAGAAGATGACGTAAGTGCACATGGTTTCTCTAAATATGCAAGTTCTGCCCAACCAAAACATTGCAGGCACAGTACCAATGGTCTAAGAATTCTTCGGAAGGAAGTGACTTCTTATCACTGCAGATGCTTTGGTTCGGGAACCACTGTGTATCTTTGTGTAAGAACAACCCTTAAAGAGAATCAAATAACCAGCAATACTTTTAAAAAGCTCCAATATACAAAAAAAGTTAGCCATAAAATTGTAAAAGAGACACTTACTCTCCTGTAGCAGGAATGTTACTACTGACTTGTGATACATGGGCACTGTGTAGGAGGGAAAAGGAAAAAAAAAAAAAAAAAAAAAAAAAGAGAAAGTTAGATCTAAGTATCACAATAAGGTCTTAAAACCCCTTGTTCTTTGTAGCACTAAAATTTAAAGGTCTGAGCTGTCTCAACAACAACTGCATGCACACGCCACACATCCTCCCCTCTAGGAATTTTCACTCCTGTGATGATGTGGTGCATTTTGACAATGCCAATATCCTCAAGAAATAATTTCCCTATCATTCCCTTGCAGGAGGCCAATGTCTAAGCAAAAGTATTCCAACCTCAGCATGTTGCAGATTTTTTGGATTTCTTCTGTGCTTTCTGCTGCTGCAGGTTATTTTAGCCTCATCACAGAAGTCATCACCTTTTAAGGCCAATTTGAACATGTATACACTGTGGAAGGAGACTTAGTATTTAAGAATCTTTAAATATTAATGAAGGACAAATGCAAATTACAGACTTTGCACAGATCTCCTCATTCTGCTCTCTGATATTACATTTAAAAAAAATAAAAATGCGTGCCCTCATCTTTCCCATTTCCCTCAGTCACTTTGCAGGCTCAGGAAGAGCTGACATGACTGCAGGTGTCATGGCTTGCTGTCTAAAGCAAGCAATTCTGAACAATCATCCTGAACAAGCTGACATGCCACCTCACGCAGCTGTCACTGCTTTCCTCTCTTCTGAGTCTTACCCTGCCTCCTCTTGCCCCATGCTTGACCTGGCTCTGCAGATAAGGTGTTGCTTTTTTGCCTATTCATCCCTCCTGTGGTCTTTGTTATGTCAAATAAGCTACAGGCCTAGGGCTTTCATTTCCATTTATCCCCATATGAGCAGAGGAATTATCTGGCTGATACATCCCAATAAAATGGTGCTGCATGGCCAGGGTATGAGCCAGGCTGGATGCAAGAGGTGCTTCCTGTCAAAACAGCCATTCATCGCTTTCAATCTTGACCAGTTTCTCCCAGATTGTTTCAATGCAGAACCATCAACAGCTGACTTCCTTTTGCTAACCAAAGGTTTCCTCTCTGCATCTCTTAATTCACACTTCACCGTACAGACCTACTGCTGGCTAAGAAGCTGCAGCACTCAGATGATAACTGCTCTGTGGCCTTCCTGGGTTTGAGTGTCACTTGTGGTGGAAAGCAAGCGACAGAGGACAAGAGGGTAAATGAGGGGCCTCTACAGCCAGTTTAACAAAACAGCCAAACTCCCGTAGTGAAGCACAAACCCCACCAACACCCAGCTGCCAATCAGGCTCACAATACGCGTCATCTTCCTTGGGTGGACACGGTGTGTTCACCTTGGTGTGTGTGAAGCAGTGTGCCCAAACCACACACACATCCCTGCCAGTCCCAGCCTCACTCGGCACTCATCTCCAGTCCCAGCACAGGTCCCTGGAGTGGTGGTGCAACATGAAAGTGGTCATGGATTTACCAGTATATCCTACAGCACCTGAACAGCTGCATCTTTCAGATGATTTCATGAACAGAAGACATACAAACGAGTATCACTGTACTTATCATTACGGACACACAGTCTGCATATAGAGAAAAATTTTCAAGATCGCTCTCTTCCCACAGTTAGTATCTTGACTATTAAGCACTGGATGGTTTTATTTCAGATTTATGCTTCACAGACCAGGCGAGCCGAGACGTGCCCAGAAGCCCCCTCCTGGCATGCAGCTGCCTCAGAAGGGCTGCTTTGCTCAGTAAATCCTCTGGACAACAGGAACTCCTGTTTCGGTTAATTATTTTCTCCTCGTGTCTGCTCCATTTCACTGATATGGACAGTCATTTATCTGCACAGTTAGACCATCTTTACTAAATTATGCAGCTGCTGCGGAGCATGCTAAGAAATTTTGACTTTTGATAGAAATTAAATGTTCTCCTCAGGTGACAGAAAACAGCAGGGAAGTTCCCCAGTGCTGGGAAACTTACTTTCAGAGAACCAGCCACAAAACCTGCATCAAGGCACATTGCTGTTTCAAGTGCTATCAACTGGCTTCTTATGACCCTTATGCTTTTCCTTTTGTGAAGTCTGATCCCCAGCACTTCCCAGTGTTGTCAAACTTGTTTACTGAAGTCTTTTGCTTGCTTTCAGAGGGGCTGCATCCGCTCTGGGTAACATCTTGCTTCACACACAAGGTAAAGTTTTACTGCATGGCCTCTTCTCCTATTCTGTTTCAATCTCAAGTATAGGAAAGCGGTCATTTCCATCACCTTTAAGCAAATTAAATCTCCCCTGCCCCTCTAACTAGTACTCTCTAGGTTTAAAAGATATGCACTGGAGTGTGAATTCTCTCATGCAATACCTGCACCCTGTTTGATCTCCACTGGACATCTTGTGACAGCAGGCAAATAACTGAGTTGGACACCAAATCCCCTCTCCTTTTCATTCAAGGCACTCCCAAGCAAAATGTATTAGCAGCCAGGTAGTAAAAGAGCAAAGTAAAAACATCAACCACAGTGAACTGACTCACTGTCACAGTATTTTCCCAGACTGAGTTTTCATTTATGAAGTCAATTAATTAATTGCTGACCATACTTAATGGACTAGATCATAAAGCTATACTTGCAATCTGGAACTAAGGCCACTCATTGCTGAAATTTATTTACAATCCACTTCCTTTATTCAGGAAGCAAATTATTTATTTTCTCCTGTTGGTTTGTTTGGGTTTTTTTAAGCCGAGCACAACAGTAAGAAAGCCTCAATAGGTGCAAAACCTTTTTAATATTTTGCCATCCCAAAAAAGTAGAACGTGTAAATGGCTTTGGCATTTCAGAGGGGAAATTCCCGAAGTCCTCAAAAATATATTATTCCAACCCATGACCTAGGAAATGCCTTTTTTATAGGTATTCATATATTCTAAGCACTGTTCACTCTCCGCAATTGTTGGCACACTGTGACATGCAATACTGCAGATTCACACGAGATCTATTTTAAGACAGCTACTTCATTTGACACACATTCCCCAAAGATAAGGATTGTGTCAGCATATAAAACATTAAAATAATGAGTTGAAAAATAGAGAGATGTGCTTTTGGTTACTGAGATGTCCCATCACACAGAGGATGCACTTTTAATGTTTTCTCAGCACCTTCACACTTTCACGAGCTCAGATCCTTCCTTTAAGTGTGGTACATTATATCTGACATGACCTTCTCACTCTGTAGAAAACTAACCCCATTAACAGCAACTGTCTTGTTTTCTTCAGGATTCCCACCATTTTTCACTTGCACTGGGATGACCCTGTATGATAGGTGCACACTGACACCTACTGCTTGGAGCAGAGACAACTCTGAAGGGGATTCACACATGCCACCTGATTTAGCTCAGTCTATTTGGATGGCTGTGTCTGTGCAGGTTCCTCTGCAGAGAAGTACTGCTCAGGTGGACTCAGACCTGCACGGTAGCTGGACACTGTGAACTGGGGCACCCAGCAGCCTGGTGTTTATTTCCAGCCAGTACTGATGTGATGCAGGTGTCAATGTGCACTGCACAATGGAATTGTGACTTGTGAAAGGGCCCAGCACTGCTACCAGCTTTGGGAGCTCTTACGGCATTTCCCAGCAAGGAGAAAGCATCCAGTGGGAAGGTGGACAAGCAAATATCTGAGTGAGTACAAAATCTAGAACAAGATTTTTTTCAGTTTCAGACCTGAGAACAAAGTAAACCATCTTACAGACTGTAATACAGGCTAAGAATATTCACCTTGCTTTATACAAAAAGTGGTGTCTCCAGTATCAGCTGTTAAAAGAAGAAACATCTGTACTGAATACTGCCAACAACATATGAGTAGTTCAAGGAAAAGAAGTACTGTAACAGCTGGACTAAACTGTCCAACACCTTGCCTTGCACTCATGGGTACCCAAAGCAACACTTGGCATTGCTTGTGATGACAGCTCTCATAGCAATTCAGTTTAATGCTGTGCATGGTAAAAGCTTTGTAGTGTGGAGCTTCCTTGTTGCTTTCTTCTCTTGTAATATCACTCTGGTTTATCTCAGGATATACTCATCAGGAAACTTCTCTGACGCCATCTACATGATTAATGTCAAATCTAAAGCATATACACCAGCACGTAGCATGTCTGTAGATACTCTTATAGAATCCTTAGGGTTGGAAAGGACTTCTAGGATCATCAAGTCCAACCTTCATCCTAATGTCTCTCTGTCCACTAGACCATAGCCTCAAGTGCTATGTCCACTCATTTTTTAAACACCTCCAGGGATGGTGACGACTCCACCTCCCTGGGCAGCCTGTTCCAGTGCCTAACCACCCTCTCAGTGAAGAACTGTCTTCCTCATATCTAATCTAAACCTCCCCTGATGCAACTCTAGGCCATTTCCTCTTGTTTTATCATTAGTGATTTGG
>JANHGN010023408.1:0-15207 GCA_024605025.1 Megaceryle maxima
AGTTCAGTAGGCTCAGTGTGGGTCAGCAGTGTGCCCTGAGACCCAAGAGGACAAACGGCACCGGGGGGTGCGTCAAACACAGCAGGAGCAGCCAGTGACCAGTTATCTGATCCCAGCAGCTCCGGTGTAAACTTAGCATGGCCTTTCGGAAAGTACTCGCTGTGGCACAACATGCAGTAAATCACTGCTCCGGATGCCAACAATATTTTGAGATTAGCGAATCTTACAGAGCTCCTTGGGCTAAAGCTTGGTCTGGGGTCGTGGTATGCAGCCCTGTCAGTGTAACTGGGGGGCTCGTGCCACCCCAGTACCCCCCAGCCCCTGGGATTTGCACTGAGCTGCAAATGCTTCTTGTTCATTGGAGGAGATGGGGCAAGGTCTGGGGTCAGCACTGGGAATGAGGCTGCAGGACCCCCACACTCATGGGGATGCCCACCCCATGCTCCTGAGGAGCAGGACTGACCTTCCCAGCCTGCTCAGCCCACCTTGGAAAATCTCCACTTTCCTCCTTTTTTAATCAAATAACAAAACCAGCTCTGCACCAGCTGCCCCAGCCCTCTCCAGCATCATTCCATGCTTCCCAGGCCAAGCCACCATGACTCCCAGCACCACCACCTGGGCCTCCAGTCACCAGTGTCCACAGCACCCCCAGCACTGGCAGGTCACCAAACCACAATGCTTCAGCGTGGGTTTGCCCAGGACTCTGCTAAAGCCAGACAGGAGGTTGGACCCTGGTGCCACCCCCAGACATGACACAAGTTTTCCAAGCTCAGCTGATGCCTGATTCTGCACCAGGGCCCCTCCTGTGGGGTAAAGAGGAGGGAGAAGCCCTTTGAATCAAGCAGAAAAAGGGGCGGCAAGTACCTGGGAGCCAAACCCAGGCTGAACCTGATGAAAAATCAGCCAGAGGATTTGCACACTGCAGGAGATTAACCCCTGAAACACGCTCCCAAGGCCAAAGTGGCCCAGAGCTGGCATTTTAACCCAGGATGAGCCGCTGGCTCAGGATGGGGGGGACTGGGGAAGATTCCCATGCTACACCTGAGTCTGGGCTCTGCGTTCGACCTTTTCCATCTATGGATGAGCAGCCAGGAGCCTGTAAACTGAGACGTCTTTGCACCTCTTGGCCACTAAACAACCTCGGAAAGGAGCAGTTTATAGTTTGCAAGGGGCTGCAGCACAGCACCGATCCTCCCTGTCCACCCAGCGCTGCCCGAGCCCCTCTGCCAAACACCACCCCCAAGAAATCCTAAAGGTGGATTGAAAGCCTTGGGATTAAAAACATTAGGTGCAAGGAAAAATGCCCCGATTAATTTTGTTCTCTAATCTCCAGGTGCTTTCAGCCTCCTCAGCAACCATCATGCACAAAATGGTCCCTGAAGGTTTTTTTTCATGCAAAAAATGTGCAGCCTTTGGGGATGGTGACATGGACACAGGGGTCTCTTCACCCCGGCAGCTGGAGCAGGGAGGGCTTTGCAGGATAGGGGATGCACCTTGCTAAAAAGCCATGAATTTGGTGTCCCATGAGGGTTGATATCTCTTCTCACACAGTTCAGGACTGCTTTGCTTCTGGTCATGGACCAGAGTGTCCCAGCTGTCTCTCAGAACCCCTCTCCTGGCAGGTCCTCCTGCACCCACAGCATCGAGGGGAAGAAAAGCAGGTGAAGGATGCTACATAGCACCCCATTTTGGGGGGCTGGGAGTGATCACCAAGCACCAAACAGAGCAGTGAGAGAAGCATCACTGGCAGGAATGGTGCAAACACAAGTGAACCAAACCGGCACAGCCTCAGCCCAAGCTCAAACCTCCCTGGAGCTGGATGACCAGAGAGAAAAGTCTCTCAGGAAAAAAAGTCCCTTCTTCCACAAGGTCTCCCAGAGACATTTCTTTGCTCTAATGCTGCCATCCAGTGGGAGAAACATCCTGACATGGGAAAGGCTGGAAATGAGGGAACTTATGGTCCCCAGCCCCAGTGTGGGGGACACACACCACCACCACCAGCCTCGGGCTGCCCTTGGGGACTTCCCTGACAGGAATGCTGTGGCCAGACCCAAGCCTCCACCTCCAAGCCCAGGGCCCAGCTTGGCTGCAATGGGCAAAATAAAAGCCACTCCTACAATGTATGTTTAAGCTGCTCCAGCACCCTTTGTCCTCCTGAAAGGCAGCACCCAGCGAGGGGACAGGGAAGGGCTGAAGATGCACGGGGAGGAGGCAAGGGACAGCAAGCTGAGGAGGAGGAAGAGGATCTGTGATGCAAGCAGGGTCCGAGTGGTGAGGAGACTCCGGTCCCAGAGCGACGCAGCCCCACGGGATGCTCACAACAGTGCATGCCCCTCGGCTGCAGGATATTTGCTCTGAACACAGCACGCCTGCAGAAAGCCAAATTCCAGCGCATATTCATCAGCACTGGGGCTGCAAGGAGGGGGAAAATATATATATAAAAAAACCCAAAACCAAACACAAAACTCCCCAGGATTTGTTCAGGGAAGTGAAACAACTTTGACAGTGGTGACAGAACAAGTGCTGCATCTACGGTGGCCAACAAACCCGAGGATCCCACAATGCACCCATTTGTTGTCCCTGTGGGTGGTTGGCTTCCCACAGAAAGGAGCTTTCAGTGGGAATATTCAGAAGTTCAACCTCTTTCAGCAGCGCAAGGTTTGCTGGATTGTGTGACAGGCACAAAGGGACAGTGTTTCCTTGGGAGTGGGGAGGTTTGGTGGCTGGGAACACGGCTCTTTTCTTCCCCTCACAGAAGCAGAGTCAAAGCGTTATCGAGGCAGGATCATAGTCAGGGACTTGGCTTAAAGGGAGAAAGCAGAAAAGATTTGTGCATATAGGAAACAAATCAAAGAATCCGGGGATTTCTTTTGGCGGAAGGCAGCAGCTGTTTTCCTAAGGTGGCTCCAGTTTCCAGGAAAGCAGGGGTTTTCCTCCAAAATGGAAGGGGGAAAACCCCTAACTTATTATTTTCCCTCCATGCCAAGAGGAAATTCCTCCTGGGAACAAGCCCTGTGCACAAACAAACACTCTGCCCTCTCCTCAGGGAAGCACAAAGCACAAGAGCTCTTCCACCCACTCAGGATCAGCCAGAAACCATGCCCTGGACCAGAAATTCCCTGATAACCCCAATGAGGCAGCAGCATCCCAGCCACGTCAGAGGGACACATCCCATCAGGAACACGTTTCAAAAGCATCCGTCACTTCTCGCAAGCTGCCAAAGGCCATTTCTCCTGGCTGCAAACCCACCCTCAAGCTCCAGCCCACACTTGGGGAAGGGAAGGGGCTGGGAGGTGTTGCAAAATAAGAACAGAGGGTATTTGGTGTAGGAAATCTGGTCACATCTGCAAACAGCCACACTCCTGCATTAGGGCTGAGGGCCCTGCACAGCTCATCACATCCACTGCTGTGCCCCTTCCGTGTGTTTAATTACCTCATAAGCATTGCCTAAAAATAGCAGAGGATATGTTAGGGGTGTGGACAGGCTGAGAATGGGAAAAGGGGACTTTTTTTTAAAGATACCACTGTTTTTAAAGAGCTGTTCTTTATTGGTGGGTCTGGAGTAGTAAAACCGTCCAGCAAAGCCGAGCAGCTCCGCAGGCGTCCCAGCCACGTGCCCAGGACGGGGCAGCCACCGCATCGCAGTGCTAACGAACTGCTCTCCCTTCCTGTAACAAAGACAGATGGCAACCGGCCTCGAGGCCGGGAGTTGGCCGAGGCACCTCTGAGTCACTGTAAGAGGGGGAATAAATCTCTGCCCGATGGAGAAATGCCAGCACGAGGGAAAGCACAACCCGGATGGCCTTCCCAAGCAGAGCTAGGACATGCTCGCAGCTGATGGCCATGGAAATGGAAGCGTTGGTGGCATCAGCCTACTCTCCATCATGGTGCAGAGTCAGAGACCCGAAAACCTCCATCCCCTGGAGGGGATGGTTCAGCATCACCCCCAGCACCACAGCAGCTGTGTTGGGCACTGTCCCTGTCACCAGTGGGTTCCCTGGGGAGAAGAGGGCTTGGAAGAGGCGAGGAGGCCAGAGAAGGGCTTGGGCAGGGGTGCTGGAGGTTTGGAGCAGGGGTGCTGGAGGTTTGGAGCAGGGGTGCTGGAGGTTTAGGGTTGGGTCCTTTGTCCCTTGTGATGTAGGACAAAGACACCCCTTATCCCAGGGGTCCCTGCCCCCTTTCCCGCCCTACGCCCAGTGCCAGAGTGAGGGTGTCAAGCTGCCACCAACACAGTGCACCCAGTTCCCTGTCTGCCCAGGGGTGTCTCTATGCCTGTGCCCCTGGACAACTCCCCCGTTCTGTGGTGTGCCCATCTCCCTCCTGGGAAGCCTGTCCCTGTTCACTGGGACACAGCCCAGCCCAGCTCCAGGAACCCCTGTATCCACATTCCTCCTGGGAACCCCAATTCCTGGTGCTCCCAGTATTCCCATGTCCAGTTCTCCCGGCTCCCCCATGCCCACCTCCTCCCGGCATCCTCATCCCTAGGGATGTTCCCAGCTCCCACATTCCCGGTGTCCCCGGGACCACCGTGCCCGGGTGCTCTTGGTACCCGGTGCTACCGGTATCCCCCCCTTCCCGGTGCCCCCGGCTCTTCTGCAACGAGGTGTCACTGGCTACTCCTTTACCAATGTTCCCGGGCCCCCCATGCCCAGTTCTCCCAGTTCCCTGTGCCCGGCGCTCGCGTGCCCCCCGCCCTGCCCAGGTCCTCCCGCTTTCGGGGAGGGCTCCCCGTGTCCCGACCAGGTACGGTTCGGCTCCCCCCCCAGCTCCTCCTCTCCTCTCCGCCCCGTCCCGTCCCTCCTCCCCCGGGAAAGCGAAAGTCAGCGGGCGGAAGCAGAGCGCTCCCCGCCGAGCCGCGGCGCGCCGTGCCGTGCCGTGCCGTGCCGGGACCGTAGCCGGGACGCACCTGGGCAGCACCGGGACCGCACTGGGGCCGCGCCGCGCCGGGGCCACCATGGCCTCGTCCATCGGTCAATTCCTCCGACGGAGCCTGCGGCGGTCCGGCCGCAGAGGTGAGGGTCGGGAGGGGACGTCGGGGAGCCCAGCCCCGCGCCGGGCTCCGGGAGGTGTCGGTGCCAATGTCGGTGTGGGGACTGATGCCGGTTCCAGCCCCGAAGCCGCGGCTGCGGGAGCCGACGGCTGCCGGCGGAGCGGGGACTTTCCTGGGCAGAGCAGCGTGGCCACGCCGGGTGGAACGGGCGTTGCGGGCTCCGGCACCGGCTCGGTTCCCTCCAGCCCTGCCCGTACTCGCTTTCCCGCGGAGCCCAGCTCGGGCCGTCTGTCCTCGGGGCTTCCCGCATGTCCCGGGGCTTGCCCCATCCTCAGGGTCCCCGCTGGGGCACCCATCTCTTGGGAGAACACCCCATCCCCCGGGTGTGCTGCCCACCCGGGAGCTGCACCCAGCCCCTGGGAGCCCTCCCTGTCCCGAATGGATCTACCCCAACTCCCCGCGGTTTACCCCAGCCCAGGGACAGCCCCCCAGGCTCCCTGTCACCACAGCCCCCAAAGTTTTCCCAGCCTTTTGCCCTCCTAGCGCAGCTGGAGCCTGGCATCGAGGACACCCGTGGGGCCCCACTGCCCTGGGTGCTTCAGAGCCTTTAGAGGACAGCGCAGGAATCAGCCCTTTGGGATTTATGAGCTTTTCCAAGATACAGGAGGGATCATCGTGGGGTTTTGGCCTGCCATAGTTCATGCCACAGCAGAGCAGAGTGGGGCAACCTGAGGATTTGGAGGTTCACTGCAAGCCCCGCCTCTCCCCTCCCCCCCCCCCCCGAGTCGTTTAGGTTATAAAACACCTTTAAGATCATCGAGTCGAACTATGAACTCAGCACTGCCCACCACTAAACCGTGTCCCCGGTCTGGTTTTGCTGGCTGGCTCTGTGCCTGGAGGTGTGATGTGTTGTTCCGAGCTCAGCAGTAAAGGGTCTTTAAAGCAAAAGCCGTTTCCTCTCTGCTGGGGCAGGTGGGAGGCTGTGTGGCGTGGGAAGCCGAACTCCCCCCCAAACCGTCCTGCTGGGCTGGGAGATTTCAGCACATCACAGCCGGGGAGTTTTCTGGGAAGACAGAAACAGGTTGTGCCACATCGCAGCACGCGTCTCAGCGCAGTCCTTGGCTGATTAAAAACCCCTGCTCTGGTCGAGGAAGCCGGTCGTGCAGCAAAATGTCTTTGTTCTTTTCGTGCCAACATCCCTGGTGCCATTTCCGTGTGGGCCGGGGCACACCCCGGCAGCCTTTGCTCTCACCGTGCCTGGCGGAGAAGGGGTGAAAATCCACAGCACCGGCAGCCACTTCCCATCCCGGAGATGCGTGAGCCCCCCCGGCTCATTCTCCTCCTCGCAGGGGATGCTTCTGCTTCTGGGGGTTGGTCCTCAGCTCTTCCCCACTTGTGCTATGGGAAAGTCTTTGGCCAAAGTTCTCGTGACTGTGGCTCGTCCCCGGGACACACGAGGGACTGCAAATCCTGCTGGGTTTGGGGAGTGCTGGGACTTCTGATGCCACATCAAACCCATCCAGTGCTGCCCGATGGTGCGTGATGCCGGACTTCGTTCAGCTCATCGTTCAGCCCTGGGATGGACCATGTTCCTGGAAGGATTTAGGCTCTGCCAGCGATGGCTTTGCAACCAGACCCGGGGCACTGCCACGCTTTGGGCAGGGCTCGTGGTGCCAGGCTGTGCTTGGGCAGGCGCGTGGGGCCGTCCGCAGGCAGACCCGCAGCCCAGTCTCACCAGCCTCCCCAGACCGGCCGGTTTCACTCGGGTGTTTGAAAACCCCGTGGACATGATGCAAATTGAGCCCTTGCTTGAGAGTGTGCCTTGCACTCTCTGAAACACAGGACGGGACTGGATAGGCAGGATTTAACTGGACTTTCACCTTACCCTGGCAATCTGTGATGGGAAGACAACTGACACTGAGGATGTGGGACACGAACAGCCATCCATGATGCACAGCCCAGTTCCCTGGGGTCCCTCCAGCAACAACCTTCCCCAGCCCTGTAGGTGAGATTGGACTGAAGCTGTCACTGGAGCATCCCAAGATGGATCTGGAGAAGCAAAGTGCATCTTGTCAACCACCATGCTGGGCTGTCACCCAGGTGATCCCCACCAAGCATAAACCAGAGATGTCTGCAGCCAGGTCTCATCCTCAGGGTGCTCCTGGGCTTTCCCTTGCTGCAAAGAGATTCCTTCTGGGGGAATGTCACCTGGCCAAGAGGAAGCACTTTGCATGTGGAGGTGGAGCAGCCTCAGGATGGGGGTGGGGCAGCTTCCCACATCTCCCCATCCTGAGCTGGGAAAGGCATTTCTAGTCCCTGGGAAGGGACATGTGATGGGACTGTGAGTGTCACATATTCAAATGAGCTTTCTGCTCCTGTTGGCTCCCAATGACCTGGAGCAAAGTCCAGAAAGGTGTTTCCAGACTAAAGGAGGTGATGATGGAGCTGGAGGGATAGGTGGGGTGGGGTGTCCACCAGCACTGCTTTCAGAGGAGGACAACGGGAGCAGCCGGCCACAGCCTTGCCCTGCTGAGCTGCGGCACAACCGAAAGAGCTCAAGGCCAAACTCCAGGATGAGGGGAAAAATTGCAAGCATCAGTTATTTCATCCAGCCACACATTTAGTTTCCTGCCTGTTATTCCTGGGAGCAGCTCAAGCATTTCTGTTCTAGCTCCCCACCATAATCAGAGCCAAGACCAAGCCTGGGACAGTTTTGGTGCCAGAAACTGGGGATTTAGAGTCACAAGTGGCTGCCGGGAGAGGGAAGAGTGGCATGGCTTGGCTGCAGGCTCCTGCCAGTATTTAACTGCTCTCCTTCCCAGCCTTCGGATCTCGCTACCCCACCATGATCATGCCAGGGCCTGTGGAGCTGTCGGCTTGGGCCCTTTTCACTCTTCTTTCTAGTTTTTCGAGTTGTGACACAGACACTCCCCAGCTGAGCCTCCGAACCAGCTGAACAAGAAATGGGATGTAGACTCAGGAAAGTGCTTTGCTTTGGGAGCTGTGGCTTAGGGAAAACCCTCGAGTATCTCATTTGCAATCAGCAGTTCTCAGGACTGAGGACATCTGGGAGAGAGAGGTTGGGATTCATCTTGTTGGAGCCTTTGGAGGTGCTCGAACAAGGTCTATGCTGTTTGTTTGCTGGTTTTTTTCCCTTAAGGGAATAAAATTAACTGCTCCAAAAGCGTTCCCACACCTTCCCCGGATGCTTTCTGTGGAGACCAGTGGCTCTCCACCACCTCACATGCTGGCTTCACTCCAGGCATCCCTCTGCCCTTGCTGGGATGGGGTGAAGGAAGGCTGGGGTTGTCTGATGGCACTTCAACTTTCTCCAAAAGACTCAAAAAATCCATTTCTCTTTCCTTTCCTTGTCCCCAGCCATTCACTGTTGGGGGCCAAAACACCCTGTGCACTAACTAGGTCCTGGTTCCCTCCACCACCTCTGCTCAGTTCATGTGCAGCTCTGCATCTCCTCTCCTGCTCTCAAGACACCGTTCATTTCACTCTGCTCTGTTTTGGGGGATTTTTTTGTCTACAGAAAGGAAAGACGATGCCTCTGCCACAGAAAACAACCCCTCACGGGTGCCACAGGGGAAGCCAGCAGAGCGGAGCTCAGTCTTCTATTCTGCTGGACAGTTTTTCTTCGAGTACCTGGTGGTGGTGTCACTGAAGAAGATGCCAGATGGACATTACGAACCCAAGATAACCTACCAGTTCCCAAAGGTATTTAGTCCTGTGTTTCCAGGAAGATGAGTTTTCTGAATGTAGAGGAAAAGAGGCTGTTGCTTCTTCCCCGTCACTAGAGCCAAGGGGAAGGAAAGCCAAGGAACAGGAAAATATCCCATGCCCTGGGGTTGCAGACCCAAACCCCAGGGTCCTGCTGTGGGTTGGGGTTGCTGGGACCATCTGTCCCTCCCTGGGGTCTGAGCCCAGGGTCACAAACCCCAGGAGGAAAACTCCTGGGTTGCTCCCTGGTCTTCTGTCCCAAAAGGGGAGACCACAGCAGCAAAATCACCCCTTGGGGAGGTGGCACAGGAGAAGCACCCTGTTCGAAGAGCGGTCCCATGGTGCCTCTGCTTTGCCCCACCATCCATGGGGTAAAAGAGTGAAAACTTGGATTTGTGGGAGCTGCTTGTCCAGGAATGAGTGGGCACACTCAGCTTCAGTCTGAGCTAGGGACATGCCCCATCCCACCCCATCCCCTGGGGCTGTGGGCACCTTCCATCACCCTGACTCTTGGCATCACTTCGTTCCAGCGCGAGAACTTGCTGAAGGGCCAGAAGGAGGAGGAGGAACGTCTCTTGAAAGCCATTCCCCTCTTCTGCTTCCCCGATGGCAACAACTGGGCCCCCGTCACTGACTTCGCCAGGTACCTGCCCCACTGCAGGCTCTTGGTCGTGGTTTCCCAACCCCTGAGAGCTGCAGGCTGGAATCATAGAATCATGGAATCATAGAATCATTAAGGTTGGAAATGACCTTCAAGATCATCAAGTCCAACCATCTACTAATTTTTATCAGGACCACCAAACCATGTCCTGAAGTGCCACATTTGGATGGTTTCTGAACACCTCCAGGGACGGGGATTCATCCCCCCAAGGCCTCACCACTCTCTCACTAAAAAAACTTTTCCTGATATCCAACCTAAACCTCCCCTGGTGCAGCTTAAGCCCATTTCCTCTTGTTCTATCCCTGGTTACCTGGGAGAAGAGACCAACACCCAGCTCACTCCAACCTCCCTTCAGGCAGCTGTAGAGAGCAAGAAGGTCTCCTCTCAGCCTCTTCTCCAGACTAAACAACCCCAGCTCCCTCAGCTGCTCCTCATAGGACATTTTCTCCAGACCCCTCACCAGCTTCATTGCCCTTCTCTGAACTTGCCCCTCAATGACTTTTTTTATACTGTGGCACCCAAAACTGAACACAGAAGAGCCACCCGTTGTCTTTCTTTGCAGTGAAACCTTCTCGTTCGTCCTGACCAACATGGATGGCAGCAGGAAGATTGGCTACTGCAGGCGGCTGCTGGTGAGCATCCCACCGCCCGTCCAGCCACCTCTGGGCTGGTGGTGGCCATGTCATTCTATCCCTGTGGTGGGACATGGTGGCCTCTGCCATGCCCAAAGCACAGTTCTTGGGGGACGTGCCTTAGAAAGTCACTTGCCTTGACACAAGATGATGACAGGGAACAAGGGGGTGCCCAGAGGGATTTCTTTGGAGGCTACTTCAGCTGAGGTGTCAGCTGGATGCTGGATGGAGAAAAGCAGCATTTGCTATAGACCAGGAATGGTCTGAAATGCAACCAGGAGATAAAATGGTTGGGAGATGCTGTTCCCTCCTCACTGATTCCTGCAGCTTCCCTGGCTCCCTTCCCTCAGCTGCTGCAATCATGATGGCTGCAAATCCCACTCGGGATCAAACTGGGAATGCACACGAGCCCATCCAGGTACCAGGGAGCCAGGTGACCTCAGCCCTGTCCCCTAAAATTGCTTCTGAGCAGTGGCTGCTTTCCTCAACGGGTGGGATAGGCCAGCTCAGGGGCTGCGAGGTGCAATGCAGGTCTTCCTTGGCTGCTGAGTTATGTGCAGCCTAATTAAATAGGGACACAAAGCCACAGGGCTATATGCCACAGCTTGATGATGGGCTGGATCGCATCACCCTTTCACTTCCTGGTGAACCTGCCAAGTTCTGCATCCAGGGCTGAGCTCTGGCTGTTTGAACTGGATATCTGGAGGGCAGAGAGCAGATGGACCCAGGATAGTCCAGTTGGAAAGGGAAAAAAAAGCCTGGACACTTATCCTGATGGTCCCTGTTTCAGTAGGAGGCGGGATTAGTCCTGAGGGTGGTGGGGCAGGAGGTCTTGGAGGACGTGTGTCTGGGGGGAGGAAAGTTTGGGAACATGCCAAAGGGTTTTGCACCAAAATGATCAACAGCTTTGGCATCTGAATTACCTTGTCCCGGTCCTGGGCATCCTTGTACAGCATCAACTGCATCCTTGGCCTGAGCCCCAGCTCTGAAAATTCCCCAGTGAGTGACTGGGTATTTTGGGGGGTGAGTGGGGCCAGGGGAGATCTCTGGGCAGAGTGCAGAGCTGGTGTGGTGGGGCTGGGAGATGCTCAAACTCTTTGCCCATCCTCTCCCAGCCATCTGGTCGTGGTGTCCGCCTCCCTGAGGTCTTCTGCATCATCAGCTGCCTGGGCTGCTTCGGGCTGTTCTCCAAGGTAGGGATGAGGTGGCTCCATCTGGCACAGTGGTGGCCCTGGCAGCCGCCCCATTGCCTGCCAGGGTTTCATAGATCACTTTTTTCTTCCCCAGATCCTGGATGAGGTGGAGAAGAGGCGCCAGATCTCCATGGCAGTGATTTACCCCTTCATGCAGGGCCTTCGGGAATCGCCCTTCCCAGCTCCAGGGAAAACCGTCACCATTAAAAGCTTCATCCCTGAGTCAGGCACAGAGGTTGGTGGGGGTCTCGGGGGGCTCAGCAGCATCTCCTGGACAGCTCCAACGTGGGGAGCCCGGGCTGTCCCTGGGTGTCCACGGGTGCTCACTGGAGCGGTGGGTGGTGGGTCAGGCTGCCAGGGGCCTTGTGCCCTCGGTTGCACCTGATCCAGGAGGAGAGCAGCAAGCAGTGAGGATGAGGATGGAGCCCATCCAGAGGCAACACTGCCCCATCTTTGCACCCTTGCAAAGCAACACCATCAGCCTTGAGCTGGAGCCATCAGCACAGAAAAAAAAAAAGAAGCAAACCTCCCCGGACACCGTTTCTTAAGACGTCAGTGCTTGCGCAGCACTTGCACCAGAGCAGTGCCTCACGCTGGCACCCGGGGCTGGCTGCACCCTGCTCCCGGGCTGGCCTTTGCACCTCTGGGCGCAGCTCGGCAGGTGCCGGGGCTGTCGCTGGGTGTCACCAGCTGCGGGTTCCGCAGCGCTCGGCTCCCGGCCTCGACACCCGCCCCGGTTTCGCGGCGCTGGGCGGGTGGCAAAACTGGCTCCGACCTGCCGAAGGGAGCCGTGATGTGGGCACGGTGCCCACAGGGCTCGGCTCACCCACAGGCGGCCCGGGCTCGCCCAGGCAGAGCCTTTTTCATTTGCTTTTTCCTTTGTTTTGTGGCAAGGCTGAGGTGGAAAAATGGGGAGGATCTGCCTTGGCACTCAGCAAACCGACCATAGTGCTGAGCATTGCAGGGATGCATCCTACCAGGGTGGTTCTGAGAGCGAGATCCCTTCTCTCTAGTGCAATTTAGTAGCTGGATGTCGAGTTGCAGGAGATTTCTTCATCCAGGAAGGGCTTGTGCAAAGGCTTTGCAGGTTGCTCAATGCTTTGGCCACGGGCCAGGCTGCAGGGACCAGGCTGGGGGCGATGGGCTGGGAGGATGGATGAGGATGTTCTTCGAAAGAGCTGCCCTCTGGGGCTCCAGGCAGGAACTGGAGGAAGTTGAAGGAGATCAGGGAGAAAACAGAGAAAGGGGTGAAAGTAAATTCTGGGTCCTGCGTGGGCTGGGAGCTGGGGATCATGCAGGATTTGTGCTGGAAGAGGCTGAGGAGCTGAGCCAAGCTCTATGCTGCTGGCTGGGAAGATGCTTCTTTGCTGGAAAGGGGGCCTGGTACAGGGAGGAGGGGGATTTATCCCCAGGGAGAGGGGCCAGGACTGTGTCATGAGCTGTTAACCCTCCAGCGATCACTGTCTCGGGGCTGCCCGCAGCGGGACAGCTCTTCTGACAGCTTGGGGAGACTCTTACCTGGGGCAAAGGCAGCAAAATAGACAGACCACCTGCAAATACCCGTTAGATAATTCACTTTTGGGCCATCCTCATTGGGACGAGGTGAGCTTACCCTCCTGGAGAGAATTTTGAGGACATTTTTGTGGTTTTCATAGCAAAAGTCATGCCCTTGTCCCTCCTCCCTTTCCTGGGCAGCGTTCCCCACTGCTGCTCACAGAGGAGCTGTCAGCTGCTGAGATGGGGGCACATCCCTCATGTGAGCGCTGGAGAAAAGAGGCATTTTGGTTAAAAATCCAGTGCCCCTATAAATAAACCCCACAGTGTACCTTGCCACTGGCCCCCCTGCATCCCCAGCGCTGCACACCCCGCATCTCCAGGCAGGACAGGATGAGCTGTGTCCCTTGCAGAAGGACGTGCTGCGAATTCCGGGTGATCAATTGCTCCTAAATCACCTTCTCGAGGGGCCAGAGTGTTGGGGGGGGGTGGAGTGTGGCACTTCCTAAGCCAGGGTTTGGGGCTCTCCTTCTGCAGCTCATCGAGCTCAGGCGGCCCGTGGATGCTCATCTGGAGCACGTGGAGTTTCAAGCTCTGCTCCAGCGGCTCAGCCCCAACCTCATCCTGCACATCTTCGCCTCCGCCGTGTTGGAGCGACGGCTCATTTTCCTGGCAGAGGAGCTGAGGTGAGTCCTGATCTGTTCATTTAAAAAGAAAAGAAACAAAAAATCTCTGCCCTCGAAGGGGCGCAGGACGCAGCTGAGCTGGGGGTGGGATGTTTTCCCTCTGAGCAGTGAAGTTGCCTTTCCTCACGCAATGTCCCCACCACGGCTCCTTGCCCCGCAGCGTCCTGTCGCAGTGCATCCACGCGGTAGCTGCTCTCCTCTACCCCTTCACCTGGGCTCACACCTACATCCCCGTGGTCCCCGAGTGCCTCCTCGACACCGTCTGCTGCCCCACGCCCTTCATGGTCGGCATCCAGATGCGGCACCTGGAGCGGGTCCTGGACCAGCCGATGGAGGAGGTATTTCATCCGGGCTGGGGAAGCATCTGGATGGAGCTGTCAGTTAGTGCGTGGTCCTGGCTTTGGGTTGGCTCCGGGGCTGAAGGCTCTGGTTGTGCCCTTTTCCCACCCAGGAAGGTTGGAGACTGGGGCTTCTCACATGTCCAGTCCTGTTGGTAACACCTCCATGTCTCCCTGGGTGCTGCTGGCCACCCCAGGACCCACAGCCCTGATCCTGGAGACTCAGGGAGCTGTTGTTGGCATCATCCTTACCTTGCAGGAGCAGAGATAAGCTGCGTGGGGACAGGCCACCGAGCCCGCAGCAGGGAGAGATACCCTGGGCCCCCTGCCCAGGTCCCTCCAGCACAGAGGAGTCACCCTCATGGGGACCCATCTGACCCCAGAATGGGTGGGAGGAAGCCTGAATGCCCTGGCAGGGCCAAACCTGGTTACTCTCTGCTCTCTTTCAGGCTCTGATAGTGGATCTCTGTGAAGGGAAGATCATCCGGGCGGTAGGTCCCCCCGTGCATGGCGTGGGGCTGGGGGTGGGCTCCCCTGGCCTGGGCAGCCCCGGGAAGAGCCCCTCAGTACCAGGTCCCTGGCAGCTTTCACATTCTTGGGGGCAGAGACACCTCAGTGTCACCCACCCAGGGGGATGTCCCAGAGGATGTCTCTGGCCACTGCATCTGTCTTGTCATGAGCCAGAGCAGCAGTCTCTGTGTTGGGCATTGCCCACACCCCCCCCCACCCAGCATCACCAGAGTGTTCTGCAATGATCATTAATTAACGAGCTCTGCAGAAAGCCCCGCCGACGGGCTGTGCTAACCAGTTCCCACTGGTGCTGGCTGCTTCAGGACCCCGTTGCCTTCCAGGTTGGCGACGAGGAGGAGATCCTGCCCATCAAGCTGCAGAATGAGGTGCTGACGTCCCTGAGCAGGCACAACAACAACAACAACGTCCACAGTAAGGACGGCTCTTGCCATGTGGTGCAACCCTCACAACCCTGCACAGAAAGCCCAGAGCCCACAGTGAAATGATTTTCCTAAAAGGACCCGGGATGTTTCTGCCCCAGTTTGCAACAAAATGCAGCCTAAGGAGGGAAATGCCTCTGCCTTTCCCCCATCCTGCGAAACCTGAGAGCAGGAAGAACTGATTCTGCTGCAAAACATCAGCTCTTGGCTGTATTTGGCCTGCAAAGGTGCTGCCAACCTGGAGTGCAAACACAGCCCCTGGTCCCTCAGCAAAATGAGTCTGACCTTGGTTTGCTGGCAGAGGGAGGTTATAAGGAAATCATTTCTTGGGATGCAAACCCAGACTGAGAACCAGCCAGGGGATGACACAGTTATAAAATCATCTTTTCTACAGTCAGAGGTCCCATAGAGTCACAGAGTTGTTTAGGCTGGAGAAGACCTTTAAGCTCGCTGAGTCCAACCATCCCCCAGCACTGCCCAGGCACCACTGACCCCTGGCCCTCAGCACCACAGCTCCACGGGGGGCTTGGAAACCCC
>JANHGN010023408.1:40853-54749 GCA_024605025.1 Megaceryle maxima
CGAGAATTGACTCCGTAACACCGCAGCCATGGGGGGGGGAAAGAAACATTGGAAAACCTTTCCCCAGCCCCCCACCCCCCCCCCCCGACTGCTTCAGTGAAGCGGAGCCGTTCGAGAGGATCTGCGGTCGCGGTGTAAGGAAGGTAATCCAGACAAAGTACGTTGGGAGAAGATAAAGGGTAGGTCAGAGGAAGGGAATTAACGGCCACCAAGCAAAAAAAAAAAAAATAAAGAGTATTAATGAATTAAGAAAAATGTTGTAACCCACACAGTATTTTATGCATTTCAAACTCCTGTTTACAGTTTTGCAGCATCGTTCAGTCATTGGGGTGCGCACAAGAAAATAAAACAGAATCCCTTGCTCCAAGTCAGGGCAAATAAAATCCATAGTCAAACACAAGCTGGGATCTCTCACCTCCCTACCCCAGGCTCCTGTCTCCAAATGACACTGAACACAAACCCTTCCTATGAAGGTCTTACTGGGTAGGTTTTTGCAGAGTAGAAGCCCAGACCATAGCTTCAGTTTGATACCTCTAAAGTAAAGAAGTTGCACCTCCCTGCTCACCCCACTCCTTCACACATAACATTAGGAGTCAAGTGAGCTCTGGACCCTACTCGACAGTAACCAACTCCCTTCTGTATACATTTATTTTTCACTCCTGAGAAAAAGGGATGAAAAAAAAAAATCTGCTGTAGCCAAACAAGCCACAAGTACCACATCTACTCCTTAACGGCAAGCTGTAGATTTATAGCATATTGTAACTAAAATATCGTTAAGTGTGATCCAATTAAAATGACATCAAACCATCTAGTTAAAAAAAAAATAAATCATTTCAGCAATAACAGCTTCAGCCATAACAGAGCCCCTGTTACTGCAGCACTTATGAAAGCTGGCACAGCAGCACGCAGCCCCCGGTCCAGGAACCGGCCAACTGATTAGAAAGGGAAACAAAAGTTCAACGTGATCACACAGACAGAGCTTGAAGGCAGTAAGGCTGTGCAGTCCCACACCTGATGAGAGGGCACGCTGCATTTCAGGCTGATAAGCATGGCCAGTTGAATTCTCACAGCAAATAATATAGATAGAGAAGGTAACATTTGGTATTTTGGAGAATACAGGAAGAGAAAGCCCCAGCTCTAGCTGCTAACTTGGGTACTTTGGGACAGCTGCAGTTTCTTTTACCTTTTTTTCCCCCCTCCCCTTTATTGCTCTAAGTGATATTTGTAATTCAGACATTGATTCATTTTTTTGTTATTTTAAACATTATCTGGGAAAGCTTAAAAGGGAGCCCCCAACCTCAGCATGTGCTTAACTCAACTTAGATGTTGGCAGCAACAAGTCTATTCTGTAGTCTGTCTGCTCTGCTGGGTTTCCTTGGCATCTGCTGAGTCTCGAGCCAATTAACACACAATTGATTAGTCGTGCATCCAGAATATACTCTTGTCAGTGCTAATTTATGGAGCATATGCCATGAGCAATTCTTAAGAGGTCCTGTTTGACTTAACAAGCCATTAGCCTTTCCAAGGGCCACCAGTGAACCAGGTCTCAGAGTTCAGAGACGGCCGCGGTCGGTTCTTGCCTCGTTCAGAACGGTGAACCGAAAGGAGTCGACACAGAGTTGAGAGATTTCCTGAGAGAGTGAACCAAGAACAACAGGAAACAGACACTTACACTGCAGAGTGCTCTGAAATAGAGTCAATCACTGCCAATACAGCTGATCTAATGCAGCTTGCTCTTAATATTGCCTGAAACTAAAGGGGGTGGTTATAGAGCATCCTCCTCCTCTCCAACACACAGAATTCCTTGCACAGTCCCGTGTAGCAAAACACAGCAGACAAAAACACTCTTGCCTCATCAAAAACTAGAAGTTACGAGGCTAGGAAAGTCAAGAGGATATGTCTACTGTTTAATTCTCTGTCTAGCAGCTCTCTGGGCTGAGTAATGATGGCTCTTCCATCTGCCTCATCCGTATCTACTGAGCATGCAAGGGGGATTACTCAGGCTGGGCAATGAGCTACGAATCCGCATGTGAGACAAAGGGTTGTTTTCTTAAGGGAACCAGTGCAGCAAGAAAAGAATGTTCATCATCACCACACAAGAGGGGAGAAAAGGGAGGGAAAAAAAAAAAAAAAAAAAAGGGCAAAAAGTCACATACTGCAATTCCAAATGCTTAGTTTTAAAGGTTGTTGCAGTTTCATCTTAACTCGTTCCAATCCAGCGTTTGCACTTGGGTGTTATGAAATACAAGCAGGGTGAATAAAACAAACTGTACAGAAACAAGAAATGAGGGCACGGATTAACATGATTTCCAGCTAAAGGAAACTCATGTGGAGGTAAAAATAATATTAACAACAGGCCATGAGCTTTTCTCCTTTCTTGTCGCAATACACTTCAGAGGATGTGTAATTTTTTCCTCTTACTGCTCACTAACATGCATCAGAAACTGCACAGGTCAGACAACTGCCACCCTCTTCACCTCGGTATGCTGGAGCTCGCTATTTAGAGCATCTTTCTGTGAGAAAGGCAGAAAAAGCAGCAGCAGCTCTACAGATGCTCATTTGGTTCCTGGTTTAAAACACTGTTAAGGGACTTAGGAGAAGGAGAGGAAGAGGGTCATGATGTGGAAAATCCCCCCTCATCCTCATCCCTCATCGTCAGCCCTCAGCAGTTTCAGCTGTATGTATTCATGCCATAGTGAGGCACTTAGACATACCTATAGGATGGACACCCAGCTACAGAGATGCTGGCTGGTGCCAGTGAGGACTGAAGGACACAGGAGGTCGGTTGCAAGCAGCAAACTTAGCACCTATCACAGCACTACTTCAACACTTCTTGCAAGCATCAAGAAACCAATTCCCCTCTGACGTCAAGGGGGACTCTACTGAGCTTCAAACTTTCCTCTGCAAATAACCCAGGTGTTAAAGGTCTTCAAGAAGTGTTGGAAAAAACCTCTATCTTATGAGTGTTTTAAGCCCTAAAATCATGGAGACTATTGCCTTACCTCCTACCATAATCCCGAGACCCCAAAGCTGCTCCCAAGAGGAAGGGCTCAACGTGCTAAATTCAGACTCTGAAGGTTTCCATCCCTGTATTTTGATATTTGGTGTGGATTGTCTATCCAAGACAACAGTCTTAACTCCTCTTCTGCTAACTGCTAAAGAAGGTGGCTTCATTTTAGCTGCTTGATGAAATACAAACTCATTGGTAATCTCTCCTTTATATCTCAGTGGTAGTACTGGCAAGAAGGCTCAGAGGGTTAACCAAATCACCCTCCTCCTCTTCCTAAACCACCCCTTACCAAGTGGGCTCTAACTCACAACTGCTACGGTGTCACTGGACAAGAATGTTCCCCCAAATTTTCCAACATTCCTCAGTAGCTGTTTTGTTAACCAGCCTGAATTCTTTTGCTTCCTCCAGGGACTATCATTCAAACAGTGAAGTAACATTTGTAACTTTTCAGTTATCTGAAAGCTGGTAAGAACTGATCCTGCCTCTCAGTGTTTGCTGATACACTTTCAGGAAGCATCCTTAGAAACTAAGTTGCATCTGATTGCAAAGTGTGCATGTGTAAATACAGACTTCCTTAGAGTTTCTACTATCACCATCTTTCCACATGTCAATTAAGGAAGGCTGGGATAAACCATATAATGCAATAACTCATAAGAAAATGCTGGAGATGATGGTGCAGCAATACCTTTGTGTCACTGGGGGCTTAAATCTGATTTAGCACTTGCCCCTGGTCCAGGGTGGCCAGAGGTACAAGGTCTTTCCCCTGCAGTGCTGTCTCTCTTGTTTCAGACAACACTCAAGGTGCAGTGCAGAACCCAGCTCAGCTCTGAAAGAGCTCTAATTTCACTTCTACCTACCCTGGATTTGAGACAGCTCCTGCAGCCAGACTGTCTGCACACTGACCTTGGAAGGTGGATTCAGCCCTGAACCTGCAAAGACAGACATCTCTTAATACGCTTCTTGGAGCCAGGAGGAGATGCAGCACTGAATCCAAGGGGAATAACTGGATCTGAAAGCATCAAAGCCAGTAACCACAACTGGACTCCAGATAACCAACCACAGCTGGGCTCCAGCTAACAGCAGCCAAGTTCCCCTCAGGGCTTGTGCCCCGGATTCCATAATTATTCTGCTTTCTGCAGCATGTTCCTAAGTGAGCAAATCTGCTACCACGGGGATGCATGGAAGTCCACTGGTGCTTCCCAGTTTAACTGCTGCGATATGCAGAAGAAAAAGGCACTTTTTCCCCAGCTGAGATGCCCCAGTTAAGGCACAGCTGCACCCGTAGAAGATTAAGCCCAAAACAAAGCTCATTCTGTGTTGCAGCTCAGCAAGTCCACAATCCAGATAAACCAGTTACTGTGCTGGAAAACAGGACAGGAGAAGAAAGTATTTGGATTGCTGCAATATTGAACGTTTTCCTGCGATTCAGAATCACTTTTTCACTGCTTCAGAGGGGCTCTTTGATGAGCTCCTGCCCAGGTTTGGTGTTGGTTTTGAAATAAAACTTCTGCCTACAGCTCTGTCCGTCCCATTCCCTGCTGACTTCACCCTGTCCATGTTCCTACAGCGATTTTCAATGTAGCCAGCCCGACCTGCTCCGAGACGCTTCCTGCTCCCTTCACGGGGAATTTTGAAGCAACACTGACCTCTAGCTAATTTTTTGAGCTATTTAACCAACTCAACTTGCTTTTTGAAAAGGCTGCATCAGCTGACAAGCTCTAATAAAATGATATGATCATTTAAAGATGAAGAGAGATTACAGGACCTTATTGTCTCAACTGATGCTTCTCCAATCCTGGAGCTGTGCAGCTCAGCTCCCTGAAGTCGTCAGCAGGAAGAAAAAAAAACCCAGCACAGTTGATGGATCCAGTACTTGGGCACAAACTAATAGTTTTCCTCCTCCACCTGCAACACTCCATAGGAATTTAGGAGTGATCCCTTCTCTTCCTCCCTCACAGGCTCCTGCCCTGCAGACAGCGCCTGGCACAAGCGCTCTCTGCACAGCCTCAGTGACTTGTCAAAGCTGGTACAGTGACAGCACACCCGAATCAGACGTCATGTTCAGCCAGCAGACACTTAGTTTGACACACTAATTTGTCTTTTTTTGGGAAGACAATGGCCTTTTTCAACAAGGGAGCAAAACCTTAATCTCCCCCCTAAGCAGTTTGCTGCTCTTAGAATCACTGAATGTTAGGGGACCTCTGGAGATCGAGTCCAACCCCCCTGCCAGAGCAGGGCCACAGAATCTAGGGCAGGTTACACAGAAACACATCCAGATGGGTCTTGAAAATCACCAGAGACGGAGACTCTACAACCTCTCTGGGCAGCCTGGGCCAGGCTCTGTAACCCTTACAATGAAGAAGTTCTTCCTCCTGTTGAGGTGGAACTTCCTGTGCTCTCGCTTGCATCCATTGCCCCTCGGCCTATCGCAGGGCACAAGTGAAAAGATGTTGCCCCTTTCTTCTTGGCACCCAGCCCTCATGGATTTATAGACATTAATTAGATCCCCTCTCATTCCAGGCTAAAAAGCCCCAGGTCTCTCACTCAGCCTTTCCTCCTAAGGCAGCTGTTCCAGTCCCTTCATCATCCTTGTTGCCTCCGTTGGACTCTCTCCAGTAGATTTGTTTCTCTTGAACTGGGGAGCCCAGAACTGGACACAACACTCCAGCTGTGGTCTCACCAGAGCAGAGTAGAGGGGCAGGAGAACCTCCCTTGACCTGCTGCCCACACTCTTATTCATGCCCCCCAGGAGACCATTGACCTTCTTGACCCCAATGGCCCACTGCTGTCCCATGGAGAACTTGTCCACCAGGACTCCGAGGTCCTTCTCCACGGAGCAATTCTCCAGCAGATCACCTCCTAACCTGTACTGGTGCATTTTATTGTTCCTTCCCAGGTGCAGGACTCTGCACTTGCTCTTGTATAACCTCATTAGGTTCCTCTTTGTCCAGGTCTGTCCCCAAGCCATTTCCAATTCTCTTATTGAGTTGATCTCTAATGAAACACAATTCCTTGGGCATAATCTCATCGTGGAAATAAAAGAAGCGATAAGAAGTGCACTGGAATGAAAAGCAGGTTAGAAACACTGGCAAGTTTCCTGAAGCGTCATTGCCATTCAAAGCCCCTTGGTGTATTTTTGACAGAGTTACTACATAGGACACACAGACAGAAAATAAAACCTCCTGTGCACCAAGAGCTGATCGGCTCTGTTCAACAGCTGTCTCCGATTCCACTTATTCAGCAGTTAGAAAACCCAAGCCTGAGCACTCCAGTCAATCTGAAAGGGTAGATAAAAATACAGGACTTTTTTTTTCTTTTCAGTTCTCATCAGTGAAATGAAAGCTTCAGGAAAAAAAACCACACCACTAAACTAGTATCAAAGAGCAAGAATCAGTTAAGTGGATAAATAGTCTCAGAAGTTTTGCCGTAGAAAAGCACGTCAGCTTCTGACAGTCTATTAACCTTCTGACACAGGGCAAAGGAAGAAACAAATGTGTTTACTGCACGGTGCTGTCTGTTATCTAAAATAATGACAAGGGCACACTCTTGTGTTTATTGCCTTCTCTAATTTAGCTACATATTGATGGATCATCAAATTCTCCTAGGATAAGGTCATGCAGAACAAGAATAATATCTGCTCTAAAATGCTGTCTCCGAAACAGAAAGACTCCTTGCAAAAGCAAAACTTGCAGTGAATTCCAGGAGTAACCAACACATCTGTCTGGAGCACAAAGCAAACTGGGTGGGTTTGATACTTGGATCTGTCAAGTCAAGCACATGCCAAGGTTGGGGTTTTGGGGGGTTCTTGGATCAATAACAGGAAAACTTTAATTATCAAGGCCCCGTAACGTTCAAAGGGAGCCAAAAGAATTCAGCATTGAGACTTTCAGTACAGCACGAAAGTGAGTGGCCTAAACCAGTACAAGACTGGAGCCAGATGCCTTACTTGAAAGGCTCGAGTGTCAGAGAATTGACTGGAATTATTCTAACTGCATTGCTGTAGTCAGGATTAGAACGGGAGTCTACATTTCTACTTTTCTTCCTCCCACAGACATAGGAAACTGCTCTGCCATCTTACATTTTTGAGCAGGAACACTGAAGTTTCTCAAGAGAATCTGCATTAGGGTTCTGCCAGTAGGAGCTGTTACAGACAAGAGGCCCATATTTGTACTGGTTTAGCAGTGTTTGGGTACCTGTAGATCAATAGCTGTAAATAAACAGTGCACATCATAGCACTGAGTCAGAATCTCATACAAACTAAGGGCCAACTTCAGAGGTTTCCAGGTGTAAAAGTCATTCTGCAGTGACTTGAAATACATTTGTTAGGTGGCATAGACTATGAATAGAAAGACAACAAACACACTTTTCCACACTAAGGCTGGTGAATCCCACTGCTCAGCCAGTCCTGGCCTGTCTCCCCACCTACCCTCACCCAGCAGTAATTGGGATTTTAGCTGTTGACTTTCTTAGCATTGCAATTTTGGACCCACTGCTGACAGAACCACGGGTTACACTAACTAAAGAGTCAGAACTTTACCACGTGAGCACAATATCCATTAATACACTGTATTTTTAAGAGTTGTGGTTAACAGGAAAGATTAACTAGACCCCATCACAAGTCTAACAAGACAAGAGACAGGCAGTTAACTGGGTACTAAAGCCAGACTGCCACCGTCTGACAGAAGCATTCTGTTCCTGGGGATGAAACACCAAGTACTTGCCTATATTTATTTCAGTTTAAATCACCTCAGAAGCTCCTAATTAACTAATACAACTAAAGGATATTTTACCACTCCTAAAACAAGCTGAGTAACACTCAGTATTAACTGCAGACTCAACAGGTAATAGCTGCCACAAGCTCTAAGTGTGTATATATGAATATAAACAATTTACTACCGCTCTAAAGATCTGAGCTACAATCACATAAAGCACAGAACTAGACAGGAAAGCAGCCTAACTTCCAAGTTTATTTTTCAGCCAAGGTACTTACATGCCAAAGCGCAACGTTCCAGAGACGTACGTCTGCCAATGCGCGCAGTAAAACATGAACGTTCCAGCAAAACAACAAAAGAACATCCAGTCAGGATTCGTTCCCAGCTGCACAGCAACACAAGTTCCCAAAACCACAAAGACTGCAGAAGAAAAAAATCAGTCACATAGTGAAAAGATAAATTTGTGCGTGTAAAGAACCTTATCGGAAAACTAATCTAACAAAAGGACCCAGAGAAGAGCTGATGTGAAGATATCCCAATGTGTTTTATTTCCCAGGTCTAAGAGATTAAGACTTTCATTTAAAAAAACCCCAAAAAACAGTATGGGCTATAATATGCATATTTAAATTCATCAGTTATCAGGGTAACTATATTTTTATTGAACTTGAGCCATCAAGGGAGTCAAGTGATTTACGCAGTCACAGCCAGTAACCCAAGTTTTGGAGGTTTCTCATGTATCCAAAGTTTGCTGGGGATATTCCCTCCCACCTCCCCATTTTCTGATTTATTTTTTTTTCTTATGCCACTAAGAAAATCCCAAATCTGTCATTCAATACCCAAAGTATCTCTGCTTTCCCTTCCACCCTTTAAATACATGACTCTGAGAACATATGCAGAAAATATTCCAAACCATTTAAAGCACAAGAGCTTTAGAATTTAAGTAGCCAAAAGCATCTGACCATTCTTTTGCATTGAACTGTAGGTTGGGGTTAAACCTGAAGGGTTTTAAACCTGAAAGGTACTTCAGGGGGTTCAACTTCAGGCTGGCTCAATGAACTCTACCAACAAATCCTGCTGATTCCAGACAAACTCAAACTCCTACTGTCCCATTGTTTTGGCTTCATACCCATCTTGCAACCACTCTAGAGAGATTCAATCTAAAATCATCTAGAAGAGCATTTTGACGGCTCCTTAGAGGACATTTTTAGAACCATGACTGATAAAGCAGACACAGAAAACTGCTGGCTCAGAATAAATTAGTCACGTGCTTATGTTTGGGGCTTTTTTTTTTTTCAGTGTAACATAAGAGAAGACATTCAGTTGTCCAAGAGCACTGTCTAGGGAAAGAAGGTTGCCTGACAAGCTAGACATTCAGCAACAGCAGCTGTCCTCTTCTTCAGTAAAGAAGTATTTTTCTGCATTCCAGATTTAACCCCTGAAATAGAGTCATTTAATCCTTCAATTAAAAGTGACAATACCTGTGGAAAGGGAATCACAGCCATGATCAAAGAGTTCTCCTAACGGAGTACTGCTATTTGTCCTTCTTGCTTGTTTTCCATCTATAGCATCCAGGGACTGGTAGATGAAAAGGCCACATGCACAAGCAATGTATGCCCAGGGAGGTGCCTAAGAGAGAAAGTCAGTGAGTAAAAGATTAATTTTTTTTTAAGGTTTAAAAAAAGAACAGCCCACGACCAACCAAAAAGCCTGAAGCTGACCCATCTTACACTCTCATACAGTAGTTTTTCATTTGCACATATTTCCTCATCACCTGCCTGCACCTTTCAGGAGCTGGCCCTTGCAGGGACAGGCAGAGGGGTTACGATGTGGGGAAGGTGACAGGAACCCCCCAACAACAGTGACAGGAACCCCCAGTTTCAATTAACAGGGGCAGAACGTGGTCTAGAGCAGGAAGGTGCTCGGTACCCCTGCAAAAAATGACAGTACTACATCTGCAGAGTGGTGCACAATTAAATTCCTGTCTTGCTTCTGTTCCCAGCAGAGGGGTGTGTAAGTTGTCCAAGTGATTTAGAAACTAACCAAAAAACCCCAACCCCTTCTTAGCCCCCAAAACGTGCAGCTGCGTCCCAAACACTGAGCTCATCGTCACCAGACCTCAAGGAGGTGTCACATACTGAGACCACTACCAAGTACAGGGCATGACCAGCCCGGGGTGGCATCTGAGAACTGTGTCACTGGCAAAGTGCTCAAACTTCTAGGGTTCAAGTTCAGCTATTCCATTTCCCGAGCCCTGGAATAGAGCCTCAGTGCTCTGTGGTTACCACACCACCGACTGGTTTTGCTGTCATCAGGTAACAGCAGCTTTGTCAAGTCTATGTTAATAACCTTTAACATCTACCCCCCTACACAGCAAATTTCTACAGAAATCCCAACACCACCAAATCCTGTCTGACCAAAGACTACAGCTCAAGCTTTTATTTTGTTTCCTATCTGAAACATAAACCACAACGACCACAAAAGCCAGAGGGTTGTCATTAGTCGTCTCACTTTACACATCTGTAAAACAGATACTATCGGGTGCTTTGCAATCTTCACATTTGACACACACTATAACAGGGAGCATTTATGAGCAGCTCTAATTTACAGACCACACCAGGAAAGTCCAGACACAACTAAGCAGAACAATCAAGCTGACTCGCCTCTCGTAAAGCTCCAGAGTCCAGCTTCTTCTGGCCTCCACACCCGTGACTCGTTTGTAGTGCATCAAATCTCTGTCTTTCTAGAGCTTGCATTGTTCCCACTACTGCATTTACCAAACCCGTTCATTCTGCCTCAAAAGCTGGCACCCTGCTCTGCTTTTAGCAGGGTATCCATCCAAACCAGTATGAGAAGAGAGGCAAGGGGGAAACAGGGCACCCAAAAGCAGAGGAGCATGTTTAGACCAGGTTTTGAAGCCCCAGAATTCCATCCCGTGGTACCATTTCTATTTTTCATGTATAGATTTGATCGATAATGTTTAAGTTACCCTCGGGGTCATGCAAGTTTTCTGTAGCACCTTTAAAAAATCAATCAATCAATCAGACTGCTGACCCTTCCTCCTCAAGCCCTACTGTCATTACCACTGTTCCACACAGCTATTATTTCTATCTGCAGATTTCCCAGCTCCCTCTCTTATCCAAATCTTTTTTCCTTTAAAAAAAAAAAAAAAAAGTCAAATAAAATTCATGCACTGTTGCACTGCTCAGCACTTTGCTAGCTGGGGTGTCCCCCTCTCAGCAGGCAGTAGAACTATTTCTATCTCCTTTTCCCCTTGGCTGCAGTTGAAGCTGTAAGAGACAGCCACATCCCCTTGGCTACACCTTCCACCAACAGGAAGAGACAAGTTGCTTTTGAAAAGGCAGAAACAAGGCTGAGCTACAAGGAAGAGACAATTTACAGCTGAAAGCAAAAGTGCATTCAGGAAAAAAATAAAATAAAATCTGTTTCTGGAATTTCCAAGCTCCATTTTCTTCCACAGTTACTCGACACTTCAGAAGCTCGCAGCTCCGCGGGGCCGAGCTGGCACCAAGCTGGCACCTCCCTGTCGTGCCAGCACGCAGGGCTGCAGTGCCATATGGCAAATCAGAGCAGGCCAAAAGCCACCTCAGCAGAAAGTTATTTTTCAGCTGAAGTGAGAAGACCAATCCCATTGACTTCACCCAAAGTAGCTCTCAAACTGTTAAAACACAAACCGAGGTTTTTAACACTGCAAACGCTGCAACTTCCTGAGGCTCCGAGGGCAGCTCAGGGTGTATTTCTGAAGTTTAATCACCACCCAAAAATACAAAGGTGCTCTAAATTTTAAAGCTACGCTCTGGGTCAGTGGCCTGGGCTAGCTGCTGAAAGGGAGACAGGCTCCAGTCTCTCTGTCGAGCTGGATTTCAGTCTCAGCCCCCATATAATGGGAGCAAGCAGCAAGTTAAAACCAAGCCACACAGCAACACCCTCAGCTGAGAAAGGAGCTGCTCCAAGTATTCACCGCTTGACCTTAATATTCACTTTATATCTTACACCTGCCCAACTCCACCAGTTATTGGGAAATTATCTATTTCACCAGCTTCCTAGAAGGGGCAAGTGTCCCTTTGCTACGTCAAACGCGGAGCGAGGATGCAGAGCGTTGGACGTGCCAACTTACGTGGGGTGGCAGAGGTTGGGTGGAAACAAAGTGTGCTGCTTGAGCACTGAGCATTTTCCCAACCTCAGCTGAGGGGCTCGGTTATGAAGGAGCTCGGGTATTGTAAAAGCTAGAACTCCAGCTCTTGGATATGCAAGACATTTTCTGTACCATGTAATTCCCTTTTTCCAGTGCATCCCGATATGAGCAGCTTTTCAGATTCAACATTCAAGTGACAAAACTTTCCCAGTCTTCAAGTGGCTTCTGAGGTAACTCCAGTGAGAAAGAAAAAGTCTTTGAATGTACTATCCTGAGATAGCCCAGAAGCCATGGGAAGCGAAGACAGTTGTCCCCAGGACACATCAGTGCACTCAGAACAAAGCCCAGAACTCCTGACTTTTATCCAGCCTCCTCACAGCACACTGCTCAACTTCCTGCTCCTGCAGCTCATCACACGCTGTACCCAAGGGCCTGATCGGAGCTGCCAGGGCCCACCCGGGATGAGGAAAGGTGTTTGTTTGTTTTACTAAGCTGGGTTTAGTCACACTGGCCACAGAGGAAGTCTTGATCTCTCCCAAGCTGCACCACTTTGGGGCTCAGCCCCTTGCCTAAGCTCGAGCTCCACGCGGTGTCGCAACCCTGGCTGGGCTCAGGCAGCCTCAGCTCGCTGCCAGTCGAGTCACCTCGCACCTCTCCTTGCGTGCTAACTCCAGATCAGAAAGCTGAAGGTGATTAACCCAGAGCAGAGAAAGTAAACAGGCCCAAACTCCACATGCCACCCGAGCCAGCTGCAAATCCATTAACTGTCTGCGCTCGAGCCTTGCAGGGCTGCAGCTTTCAACACAGCGGCTCCTTCACAGCCGCCACCAGAACAGCTATTTTGGTACCAGCCCCCGTTGGGGACGGTGCAGGTTGGCCAGAGGAACCACAGTTCCACTCTGTGAACAGCAAGCTAACCCCAGGATCCACACCTGCTCTTTCTGCATTCACACCGAGCCACGCACGTTACAGACGTTTAGAGAGAGCAGCTTCAACACATGAGAACCACGGGCCGCTCACCAAGAAACTGTTCTCCACAAACACAAGAACCACCAGAACACGGCACCGGCTGCTATTAGATGACAGTAACCACAAAGAAATGTTGTCAGAGGTCTGTAACTTACCTGTTCTGTAGCTGTTGGGCAGTAATATACTAATAGCAGAGTTGTAAATATATTTATTAACAGTCCAATGATGGTGATCAGATTTGGGGCGATCCAGGCTGGAACTCTTCCAACTAACCATTCCCAGTATCCTTGCATTAGGGGTTCAAGCAGCGATCGTCCTGCACTCTGGTATTTGTGTTCTTCTAACCGTTTCAGCTGGTGCTTTGACAGGGGAGGTGTAGGCAACTGAACCAGTTTGCTTAACACGCATCCAGCGGCGGGACCGTGACCGCAGCCCGCAGGGGACTCCAGGTGCGACTCCCCACATCGCCTCTTCACGTTTCGATGCCCACTCATGGATTGGGAGGCCTCGGGTTTTTTATTTGGCAGGTAGCAGCTGTTACGGAGAATCATAAGATCCTGCAACACAGAAGATTGAGACACACCAAAGGTGAAGAGAACAAGAGAGATGTTAAGATACCAGAAGTTTCTAGGCGCTGCTCTAAGGAGAGTTCCATTTGCCAGCAGCAAACCCAGAAGATTTTTATAAGAGTTTTCCCTTTGAAAAGAAAAAGGTCTGGCAAATTGCTGAGGGAAAGGCACAAAACAAAAACATTCTCAGTGCAGTTCTAAAACAGTAGTTTGCACTTGTTTACTTTCCTTGCTGCCTACTGAAGCAAATATCCTGCAGCCAGCAGCCTAAATTTCAACAGCAGCAGCAGCTTACACCAGAGCTCTGCCTCGCGTTACGCAGCGAGGCGCAGCCGGTCCCCCCGCAGCTCGCACGGGAGAGCTAACGATGCACAACAGACCTGCTCCACTTCAGCTGATCAACTGATGGCACTACAGCTTTCTCCGGATTTGTAGTGGTTTTGGTTTAACTGGTTAGAAGCAGCTTTGCCTCTTTGCCGAAGC
>JANHGN010023409.1:0-21864 GCA_024605025.1 Megaceryle maxima
AGCACTTGAGGCTATGGTTTAATGGATAAATAGATGTTAGAATGAAGGTTGGACTTGATGATCTTAGAGGTCCTTTCTAACCCTAGTGATTCTATGATTCTGTGATTCTATGTCAGCATAGTATGTTGTTTGAAAACAGCTGCCCATGGTACATATGTGTATCTCATACTACAGCCATGGGCTCACTCCTCTGGTCCAAGAAAGTCTCAATAATTCTTACATCATTTCTTATAAACAGTTATCTGGTCTTTTCTTAAGGAAATCCAAGCTGTACCATGATTTCAGTATCACCTCCATCCTGAACCTTCCTTCCTGCAATTTTAATCTATTTTTATCACACCTATGATGGATGGGAAAAGAAACCATCCTTTTTCTCTGCTTGATGATGTATCTGACACACTCCTCTCATTCTTGCTGTATATTGAACAACTTCTTCCGTTTCCTTTCCGATCACTGTTTCTAGATCTGTGGTGTTTACTCTGTTCTGGACTAACCAGTTTGTTCATATCTTAAAGCATAAACTTCAAAACTTTACACATAGCTCCAGCTGAGGTCTTACCAGGTCTATGTTTCTCAGGATGCTTTCTTGTTTTCCTTTCCAGTAGGGCGTTTGTCCCTCTAGGAGAGTGTACCACTGCTGATACATCTGTGGTCATACTTCCATCTTGGGGCTAGTGTTCAGTCACATGCAGGTGATCAGATTGGTTCAACAGATCTATACATCACAAAATGGTGTAGCTATCACAAAATGGTGTAGCCTTTTAACTATATCACAGAATCACTTAATCAAGGAATGGTAGGGGTTGTAAAGGACCCCTGGAGATCATCTAGGCCAACCCCCTGACAAAGCAGAATCACCTAGGGCAGGTTGCCCATGATCGCACCCAGGTGGGTTTTGAAAGTCTCCAGAGAAGGACAGCCCCACCACCTCTCTGAGCAGCCTGTACCAGTGCTCCATCAGCCTCACTGGGAACACGTTATTCCTTATGTTTAGGTGGAACTTCCTGTGTTCCATTTTGTGTCCATTACCCCTTGTCCTGTCTCTGGGCACCACTTAAAAGAGACTGTCCCCATACTCTTGACACCCTCCCTTTAGATATTTATAAATGTTGGTAAGATCCCCTCTCAGTCTTCTCTTCTCCAGGTTAAACAGCCCTAGATCTCTCTGCCTTTCCTTGTAAGAGAGATGTTCCAGTCCCCTGATCATCTATGTAGACTCCATTGGACTCTCTCCAGTAGTTCCTTGTCTCTCTTGAACTGGACACAATACTCCAGATGTGGCCTCACTAGTGCAGAGTGTAGAGGGAGGAGACATCCCTCAACCTGCTGGCCACAGGTTAATTAATGTGCCCCAGGAGACCATTTGCTTTCTTGGCTGCAAGAAAACATTGATGGGTCATCGTTAACCTGTTGTCCACCAGGACTCCAAGGTCCTTCTCCATGGACCTGCTTTTAAGCAGGTCTACCCCTCACCTGTCCTGGTGCAGGGGGTTATTCCTCCCCAGGTACAGGACTCTACATTTGCCCTTGTGGAACTTCATGAGGTTCCCCTCCACCCAACTCTCCAGCCTGTCTGGGTCTTACTGAATGGTAGCACAGCTCTGGTGTGTCAGACACCCCTCCCAGTTTTGTATCATCAGCAAAATTGCTGAGGGTACACTCCATCCCTTTACCCAGGTCATTGATGAACATGTTGAACAGGACTGGATGCAGTACTGACCTCTGGGGAACACCACTATATTCTTGTTGTCTGTTCAGGATCCTTAAAAAACTATTAAATTTTTTTTTTTCAATTAGTTTTCTAAGAACTGGAGTTCAAGTGGCTGTTCCACAACTCCATTTCCTTCTTTTCCTATTTCTCCAAGCATGCCTTTTCTGTGTTGCCAGAACTCTCCCTCACTTATTTTCCATGGATTCTCTGAGGTGATTGGCAATTGCGCTGAGATTTATGAGACAGTTCTATAAAATCTTAGGATGAATCTATCAGTTTCAGTGTTATCAAATTTATTCCTTCCCTACTGCAGGCTTTCTTAAGCTTTTGTTAGTATGAACTGTGACAGCCACTTGTTCATGGATGACTTCTTAATTAACAGATGACTTTTTGTTGAAGATACTGAACTATGGGTAGCTTCCTTCTCTGCTGAGCTGCAACTGGTTCCTTTATTTGGTCTTCCCTTTAATGCTACTGCATTTATAGAACATTTCCTGTTACTGTTAATGCTTTTCTGCTGATTTAATCTAATTCTGCGCCTACACTTCTGTGTCATAAGAATAACTGGGAGCTTATTTTTCATTTAAAATCAGTATAAAAGGTTCCTTTCCTTACACACATAGCACCAGGCATGGCACAAAGGGTTCTCAGTCCCAGTGACTTCTGATGTTTCCATATTATATTTATTAAAATTAACTGCCACAGCAAGAGGTAATTGAAATGCTGAATTTCATAAACAACATTAAGTTGCTGGATGTAGAACACCAAGCAGATAGATTTTCTTTATCTGCTCTGAGAGACAGCATGGCTTGGTGCTGAATCTAGAGTAAGAAGCAGGTCACAGATTCTGGACCATGTTGGAAATGCATCCTCACTGCAGGATAGTCCCAGGGACTAGGGGGCCAGCCTTCCTCCAGATGAGTACATTCAGTTCTCAGCTCCTCAATAAGCTTTATCTATAATAGCAACTACGTCATACAAGCTTGATGCCTCTGGCTCCTTTTGTATAGTTGCAGTTACTCAAAAGCCAAAATTACATTTTAACTTTGTTGTTGTGGTAATAGGCAATTCCTGTGCTTGCTGAAGCTTACTTCTCATGGAACAGCAAAAGTTATGAATTACACAGAAATAATGGGGGTTGAGTTCAGTGCTGAATTCTGTACTTTTGTCTCATTCCATGACAAAGGGTAGTAAGTGTAGTTACATATTTCTTTAGTGGTGCACGTCACTGACTATCAGTTTACAGACAAAGTAGCTGGGCTTGAAAAAGAAATGGAACCTTTGGTAATGTGTCAACATTGCAGTTTATAACCTGGTCTACTGTTCCCAGGGCCCATGGAAGTCCTATAAGGAGCAACCAACACCTCCTAGCAAAAGTTCTAAATTTCCTATGCACATCTCCAGAAGAGAATGGAAGGTATAGAAGGGAAAGGTGGCCATTTTAAAATGGGCAGTTAATAGCTTCTAAACCAGTGTTAATGAGACATAGGAGTGACCAGGAAAAGAGGGTGGGTGAAAGTGACTCAGTGACACTCACTGTATTCTTCTAGGAATGCTCAGTTACTGTATGGGGTGAATTAAAATTCATCAATAACTGTTTCCAGTTATTTCCATCCCACTGGTGTTTTTTGAGGCTGTTTCCTTGGACATGCATTTTTTCCGAGCTGAGTATCTTCTTGTTATTTCATGCGTTTCTCCCCGCTTTACTTTGCTGCATGTGTCTGTCCTGGCTGCAACTGGCCACCTCCAACCAATCAGTCTCCCTGTCCTGTACCTGCTTGTTTGCATCTGTCTCTTGTCTCTTTCTTGAGGTCTGCTTTTTTCATCCCTTGTCTCTGAAGTCCTTCCCAATGTCTGTAGTGTGATAGCTTAAATGTTATTCTTGTATGTGGGCCATTCCAGAACTAAATGAATTTCAGTGCACAAATGTGCTGACCTGGATATTCTTAGAAGCTTCTGAGATTAAATGTTTGTATGGTGGAGTTTCATTAAAAAGAGGTAAACTGTCCAAATCAGATCTGAGCTCCATTAGCATGCAGAGGGCCATGAGCAGTAGCTCTGAGGACAAGAACTGAGGTTTTTCAAATGCTCAAAGGTATGCCACTAATTAGAAAGTAAACATGAACAGACCTTTTCATGTCAACAGTGGTATGTCAGAGATAAGAGGCATCCATGTTACTAAGGACTGACTTTTTTTTTGAAATGACTTACCACTTTACAGTCCTGGGTAGGTGTCATGTGGGAGAGGGAGATGGGTGTCCTCTGCAAGTGTCCTCCTCCAGATCAGAAAGTCCCGAAGAAGGAGCAGAACCTTTGTACAGGAGTGCCGGAGAGACAACTGCAGCTACAGAAAGCATCTCCTTCTTCCAGGATTGATGCAAACCAGCTTGGCCATTCCCAGGAGCAGCCAAAGCTGCAGAGGGGAGAGAGGAGCATATGGCTCTTGCACAGTGGTAGAAATCCTCTACTGCTCTGCCCACCAAGAGTCATCTTCAGAAGTAGTGATGATGTTGCATTACCTATATGTCACATCTGTGTTTCTTTTCATTCCTGTAATGAGAAGAAGCTTGTAAATTAGTATAGCATACTCTGGTGCCAGAAGGCAACTACCACAGTTGTCCAGAACTTTCTGTGGGAGGGAGTTAAGGCATCCAGGCAGAGATGCATTTGGCAGTGCTCAAGATGTACTGCCTGAGCAACTTCCAGCATCATCAAGCCTGGCAGAGAAAGAGAGTTTTATTTAATGACACCTCAGTCCTCCATCACTGTACAAAGGTAGTCCCACACTGCATTTTTAGAGGAGGGACCCCTAGAAAAATGCTGCAAATGCATCAAGTGCTCATGTCAGCAGGTCTCTCCCTGCAGGATGTGCCTACTGAGCCTGGCAGGAGACCTGTGTCCCAGCTGCAGAGGGGGAGCAAGTGTTTTGCACTGCACCATAGAGCCCTAAAGTTCCCAGTCATCCCTTTGCCACCTTGTTCCTCTAGCAGGGATGGGCACATGGTCTCATGCTTGTCATCACACCAGCCCTGCTTCCAGACCAGTGCCCACCCATGCTCTGCCAGTGTCTGCCTGTCCGTCTATCTGGCCACAGCGCCAGGCAGGCAGGGGTCCAGAGTGAGTCACAGCTCCAAACAGAGCTATGGCAGCCTCACTTGGCCTTGCCAAGTTGTAGGGATGTCTATCTTCCCTTTCTTTCTTTTTTTTTTTCTGGGTTTGCTCATTTATTAAGAATTGTAGCAGCAGCAGAAATAAAAACTAAGTATTGTCTATCCATCTGAATGTGCTTTACTGTGGAGTTACAGGCAACAACAATTACATTCCTGGAGCCTGAGAGAGATTACAAGGGAGGACACAGGAATGTGCATCTGGCAGCACTTTGTATCTTAGCCATTTTGTTGTTTTCTCTGCATTTGAGGTTCGTGTAGTTTTGGTTGTGAAGGGGCATTTAATCCAGGGAATATATCAGGTCTAGGCTGCATAACAGATTTTGTCTGCCGGGAAACATCATTCAAGAAAAAATGAGGATGGTTGTAATTAAAAAGCCCCATCTGGGCTGCCTGCAAGAGTAGCTAGGGGCTTTATTTGGGGATTCTGACCTACCACAGCAGCAAAGGGAAGCAAATTTCATTTTAAATTGCAGGAAAATGTAGCTCCAATATGCCAAAATGTTAATAGCTTTGCTTAAGGCCTGGGGCCAGGAACAGAATCTGAATTAACTATTCCAAGATTATTTTAATTGCATAGATTTTGAGATAATACTTATGATAAAAATACCTTATTAGAAATGTAGATCATTAATATAAGGTTCTCAAGGATCTGATCCCAACATTATTCCTAAAAGAAAGAGGATATTGAAAGTCTTTTAAAAAGTAATTAAAGATAAATACAGACAACTAACCCAGATTATACTTTGCACAATCTCAGAATATTCTTTCATTAACTTCTCTTGAGAAGGAGAATGCACCAACTCTGGGGGTCTGACCAGAAACTCTTCTGTGATGCTTTTACTTGCTTTTCTAACTTAAAAATATGTTATTCACTTGCTCCAAAATGTTTTTGTAAATAGCCAATAGTTCTTGTGAAGTGATTTTATTGTGTCTGGGAAAATGCAGAACAAGAACACAGCAGTAGAATGGTGCTTGTAAAAAAAAAAACCAAAACAAAACTTAGTGATGTATGAGAAATGAAGCAATGAAGCAAGCAAAGGCCTGCCCTGGAACAGCACCCTAAATGATATATGTTTGTTGCACAGGTATATTGCACCCTTGAGAGTAAGAATTCCTTTCACAGTGATTTGTATATTTTAAATTTTATTTTTACTCATAACTTATTCTTTTTGTGCCTTGTACATTGCTGGAGTGGAAAAGTGTCCCTGTTCCACATAAACAACAAAAGCAAATGAGTCTGTCGCTAATAGCTACTGCATTCACGTCATCCCTGGGTGGAACACTGGACGCCTGCAGTCCAACTTTAAGCGGGAATATTTTGCTACTGGGGCAGTTCTTTTTTTGTGTTAGGACTGGTGCTGACACTGTGGTTTGTTTACCTGTCTACTGTGCTATGGGTCAGGTGATGCTGCTGGAAGAGAAGATGCTTGTAACTCCTAGGAGTTGTGGAGAACACTCAAGGCAGATGGGCTGCCAGACTGCTGGGTGCAGCAGGGCTGGTAGAGGGGCTAGGTACATGGCGCAGGAACTCACAAAGGACTGAGGGCCTCTTGCCTGTGTCCGGGGGAGGGATTTTGTTCTAGGGACCAGCAGGGTGATGCAAAGTGTGGTGCAATGCAGAAAGTCCATGCACAAGGTCGAGTGAACCTGAAAGAGCTGCACAGCAAGCAAGGCACAGTTTTATTTACCACGTCTTCTAATTTCTGCTAGGTTTCTGCAAGCTTTTTTCTATTTAAGCATTTCCTTCTTCACATTTGTCTCCAGATAAAACCCTGAGCCATTGTTTGGGGACAGCCATGGCAGGAAGGGGTATGGAGTATCCTCATAAAGACCAGAGTGGCTTGGGGCTCCTTTCTAGTTCTTCATTAATGCATTTTGCAGCTTGAAGCAACATCTGGTGAAATATCTAAACCTGACATTGTATCTAATCCCATGAAGCCATCAGTGCTTCTTGTCCCTGGCCAGAGAGAGGGGATATATTACCATGCACAGGTGAGTGTGGATAGAGTCAGGGCTTTGTTCTGGGCTGGTAAGAGTGTGTTGTGTCAGTGTGTATGAGAGAGAGCGCTTAGCCAGGATGAGCTTTCCTGCAGTGTATGGGCTAGAGGCCACATATGAAAACATTTGGCATTATTCCCAGATATTCCATTTCTCCAAAACATGCTGTACTCACAGGGCCCTAGAAGCATAAAAGTGTTCACAAAATCCATGTTGCCCCACTTTTTTCTCCCTGTCAAGCCTGCTGTGGATGACTGCTCTGCCCTGCTTTTACAGCACTGGGGAGAGGGGTCAGACCATAAATTTAGGTGGATGTGGGAAGTTTCTATTTTTAACTGCTTCAGTACAGAGCACCTGGAGCAGGCATCATGCTCCAAGCTTCCTGGTCGCCTCTTAGGCCTCTGACCATCTTGCTGTTGTACCATACTCTGCAGTAACTCAGAGGGAAATGTGCAGCATGTCCCTGCAGCATGTCATTTCAAACTGGAGACAAGCAATAATGCTGCAGCTGGCCTGTCCTGGCCTTGTGACTCTCTGGGCCTATGGGGGTGACTCTTACAGTACAAGGTTTTCTCAACAATAGCCCTGTTGTCCCTGGCTGCCCAGGACAAGAAAGCCCTTCAGAGTGCTTGTCCCTGGTGCTCTGCCTTGTACCAGATGCTGATGTCAGAGACGGAGTGGCACATCACTCCTGAGCAGAGGCTCTAGCCTCTTGCCAGGCTGCCCTGCACAGGGCAAATCCAGCTCTTAAGAGTGCTGGAGCTGCTTATCACCAGGCTTTTACCTTCTTTGTCCCATTCCCACCCTGCCAAGACATGATGTGATAACTCCTTCTTGGGGAAGTTTTAAGGATCCAGGAGAGCCAACTCATGGCAGCCTGTGGCAGAGCTCCAAGTCTCAATTTCCACTGAGGGGAGGAGGCTATGACACAAGTAGTTCATGTCAAACTTTATCATATCCTAGCGAGCCAAGTGTATGCAGCAGTGTGCAGAGCTTAGGCATAGAAACATGAAACTCTTCTACCATCAGCTCTGGATCTCTTGGGAAATCAGCTTTGTCCAAGCTGACCACATCCTGTTATTTCAAGATAATCATGGTAGGAAGACACCATGGCTTCATTTCCTAATAAGAGAAAGGTATCAGAGCAGAGCACTTAGTGCTCTGTTTGCTGGTGACCCAGGCTGGCTGTATTACTGGCATATGAGCCATCTCCAGACCTCCACAGCCCATATTGTCTCTGCTAGTTAGCAAATTAGATGCCAAATGTTAACTCTCCAAACAGCGAGAAACAGTGGTGCTGATAGGAAGAAGAAGGACGATAGATATTTCAGAGATACTCCTTGACTGTTACGGGAAAACAGGGGGATTGCTCTGCATTTGAGGGAGGCAGTTGGACACAGCTGTGCTTGGGAACAGGTGAGATGTACAAGCCTGATCCTTCCTGGGCTTTTAACTTCTGTCTGGTACATATGCTGACTTTCCATGAGGGTCTGAAAAGCTACATGTTGATGTTGAGATCTGCCTCTTTTCTGTTCAGTATCCTGTGCCTTAGAGTTGAGGCAGACATTGTGTGCAAAGATTTTTCTTAAACTAGTGCTGCAGAACTGAGCTTCTGCACTAAGGCAGGAACAGAGATATGCTGCAATGCTCACCCATTCCCCCAGGGCTATAATGGGACAGTCACGTGTGATGTATCTCTCTTCATCATTGCTTAGCTTTGTTTTGAACTGGGATCATTCCACCTCAGCTAACTGCCCTCCACATCAGCACCTGGAAAGACAAATACCAAGGGCTGTGAAGCACTTGTGCACCATGGTAGGGGCTGCTGAATCTGGTAGCCGACTAGAGGCAAGGCTGCCACAGCTCTGTATCACCAGGTCCAGCCATCAGTGAGGCTAAGCATGTATTTCCAGTAGGCATGTGAGACACAAACTCACTGCATGGTTCATCTGTATTTATACATACAGCCAGCTGCACAGATCAACACAAACAGAAACACTCATCACTCTCACAAATGGTGTCAACACCCTCCTCCTTTTCTCCTTTCTGGCTGAACAAGGGATAAATGTCTGTTAGTGGGGAATGCATACATATATACATGTGGAGCCTTCCAGTAACTGGCCTGAAAGTCTGTCCAGGAGCTGTCCTTGGCTCCTAGTCTCTCTAGCAGCTGGCACTTGGTTATGCAGCCTCTGAGACCACAGCTCCACTCCAGTTTCTGGTTTGTGGACCTCCTTGCACCCACCAGCATGTGCAAAGACACACAGTGAAGATCCTTCCAGTAATTGGATATAGATACCTCATCTACCTGGCAGATGAGCCAAGGATCCTTTAACCTGACACACACAGATAGGCATAAGCAAATGGGTCTCAGCCAATAACTAGAGTTTACTGTCCATGCAGTAGTTGGTTTGGATCTCCTAGTCCATCCAGTAGGAGCTCAGAGACCTTCTGATCTTTCCAGCATCTGGCCAAGACTTATGTCTGTTTCAACACCTGGCTAGTGCAACTTGGTAAGCACCTGCATGACACACCACTACTACAGTCTCTCCAATTGCTGGCACTGCAAATACACTGGCCCCTATGACTTGTGGTCCCCACTCCTGTTGCTGGCACTAATTAAATATTCATACCTGCACATGCATGCTGAATGAAGAGTCTCTTACCCAGGAAAATACATAGAAATGGATTTTAATTAGAAGACAGGATGGACTGAAGTAATCAGACTCAAGGCATGGACAGGACAAATGTGATGACCAGCTGTCCATTTACATGCAACTACGTCCTTTCATTCCCTTTCCCCTCCTTTTTCCCACACTGTTTTCTTCCCTTCCCCCCCCTTTATTTCTACTCCTAATCACCCCTTGTTTTGTATACTCCCAAGAGGCTCTTTGCCTGCATCCAGAAATGAGTACCATACCCACAGAGGCAGTAGCAGTCTGTAAAATGATCTAGAGACCCTTTGCGTTGACTCATTGTGATGGTTTTCCCCCCAGATAACAGGGCTGATTGCTCTCAGGCACAGGGGAGTTTCCAGACAGGGCGCTCTGTGGGGTTAGGTATCTCAGTTCCCCACCCATCATTGTCCCTCTGTATACTGTTATTGTTCCTCAGTGCTCCACTGTGTGGACTGAGTCCATCACAGCAGTCTTCCCGATTGACCCCTCCTTGACCTTCCCAGGCCAGGCTGGAACAGCTCCACCTAACAGTTCCAGATCCTTGCTGCTGCCTGATGTAAGCTCCCACAACTTCTTTCCCATCCAGTCTCACTCTGCCCATCACCTTTCCACATGTAGCTCAGCTGGATAGCACTATCTGGGAGGATCTGCTCAAAGAGAATGGGACATATTTGTCCATTAAATGTCTTTGTGTCTGTTAGCAGATAATTGTAAAAACAAGACTGAATTTTCCTGGGGGGTGATTCTTGAGCTCCCAGTGGGTATATATGCATCATACTTGCAAGGAAACATGTCCATGTAACCATGGTCACCATTTTCTAGACAGACATTCTTGATCAGAGCAGTCACAACTCCCATCTGACTGTTCAGGGTCTTCAGCACCTGCTTTGAGGGTGGTACTTTGTTTCCCTTTCTTGGTTGTTAATTCAGTGTCAGGACTCTACGGTCTTCTCAGATAGTGCTAAATGCTGTCACAGGGTAGCACTCATACCAGCTGTGAGAACACTGAAAAGGGAGCTTAGGAAAGTGATGAATTCACTTGGAAGTGTGATGAGAGCTCAGGCAGAGCAAGAGGCAAGAAAGCCAGCAGCCAGACTATCCTCTGCAAACTGCTCTTACCCTCCCACCCCACCCCACCCACCACTCCCCAAATCAGGACCCACCAGAGGCTTTTTATTTTCCTTGCTAACCATCCTTTCCAAATCATGGCCCCACTGCCATGCACTTTTCCCACATTGAATCTACCCCACCCCGAATCTTTCATATCCTTTGTACTTCTCAACCTGCCTAGCTTCCCTCATCCAAAAAAAAGTTGACAGCCATTGCCATGCACCTCCCTGAACTGCTGCTTTGCTAGGGAGTGAGCATCATATGCAGTAGGATCTGGACCAGACCTGGTGCCATGAGTCCTATGAGATTCACCACAGAGCACAGGCTCAGCTGCAGCTCAGCCTATAGCTTCTCCCAGTCTAACCCCTTATGCAGCTTTGTGCACCAGGCACATGTTGAAAAGGAAGGAATAGGACTGAGCTGCACTGGAGTTACTTGGATTTTTTACCTTTGGCTCTACAACCCCCATTTTGAAGGAGTCTAGGTGGGATTCCCAGATCAGAGCATTTCTCTTCCCGCCCATTTTTATTTCTCACACAGCACTAAGCCAGAAAACATCTCCTAGTCTGTCTCCCTGGGTCATGTATCATTTAGAAACAGTGTGGTTTTCCCTAGTTTAGGATATTGACAGAGAAAAGTTTACTAGTCTCAGAAGGTTGATTATCTGCAAACACAGTGCTATTGATGGCTATTACCTTAAAGCAAAGTCCTGGGCATGTGCCTGCACCACAGCAAGGGACCTGGGTGGGAGTCAGGGGAGGATTATGGCAGCTGTGGATTTGGCTGGGAGAGCAGGCCCTCAGTAGGGTCAGTAGAGCTGGATGGGAGGCACACACACTGCATTTCAGAGCCACATAGGAAATAGAGGGGTGTGGAGCTGCAGGAGAGTTGGTCCTAGAGCAGACACCCATGCACAGGAGCCGTCTGGTCATCTGCCTGGTCACATCTATGGTGGGTTGGTAGGAAGGTGTCAGAGATGGCATTCAAGGAAACAGCAGCTGCATGGAGAAGCTGAATTTATTTAGGAGGAAGAAGGGGTGAAGAAGACTTTCATGTGGCACAGAGGAGACTTACTAGAGTAGGGAGATTTTTAAGACTGGGAAAAATGAGAGCTGTCCTGCTAGACTGGCATGTGGGGTATGTGCTGCTGGGCATAGCTCAGCCCACTGCTCCAGCCTGGCAGTGCCAGCAGTGCTTTGAGATGCCCTAACACTTGTCATAGGAAAAGAGGCTGTTTCTGTTTGAGGAAGAAGGCTGGTGTTACAGCAGGTGGCTGGACATGAGGCATGGTGCCCAAAGAAGTGCTACTGTCTGGACTGTGGAGGCTGTAGGGGCATTAGCAATGTCCTGCTGTGTTTCTGCTGCAGAGGCAGTGCCCATGGGGCCACCTAGAGAGGGCGACTTGTCCCCCAACAGCCATGTGCCATCAGATTCTGGCGAATGGGAGCTTGTGTTGGTTGCCATGACAACCAGAATAGATCATACAACCCGTTCCACTTTCTAAATATAAATCTGTTTCACACAGTTTATGTGACTCCATGGAAACCAAATGTTGAGCAAGAAAGATTTCATAAAGATGAACAAAAACCAGAATGACTCAATGTACTAATGAGAGAAAGGCTGTAGGAAATGCCAGAGGGGTTCACAGGTGCCTCAGGCATTCCCCTTTGCTGGGGCACATGTTGGTTCAAGCATGCTCATACCCAGCTTGGGGGAGAGCCTGTAGGGCATTTCTCAGTGCTGGGATCTTCATGCCAAACTCGGGATGGACATGAATGTTGGTGTAGGCATCCCTGCTGCCAAGGGTCTTCTGTGGACTTCTCTCACTAGCAAATCATGTGTTCAAACACAGACCACACTTTTTTTGATGGCACCATGTCTGCCTTATTTCTGCTTCATACCCCTGGGTTGAAACATACCTTTGCCAAGTTAGGTATTTATGAAGATTGCAGTTAGACAGAAACATAAGCTCAGCAGTGTCAGTGCATAGCAAGCTTTTCCTTGCAGGACAAAGGGCTGTTCTGGTGAAAGTTCATGTTGTGGCAGTTTTTCCCTGCTGTGTCCTTGCATTGTTTCTTGCTGGGAGTTTCCCCTGCAGGTTTTGTCCAGATTTCTGTCACCAGTGATCCTCCAGCACTGGGCAGGACACTGCATGGGAGCTGCTTAGGTGGACTCTGTAGCCTTTCTTTGTACTGTTGGGTCTGGAACAAACATGCAGTTTGACTCAGAGCAGTCAAAGCAGGTGACACTGCATTTAGTTCAAACATTTCCCACAGCTACAGGCATCCTTTTCAGTTGTTCCAAGGCTGCAAGGTTTGTTGAAACAGGATCATAAAATCATAGAATAATTTAAATTGGAAGGGTCTTTTGGAGTTCTCTGGTTCAACTCCCTATTCAGAGTTAGATCAGGTTGCTCATGGCCTGCATCTATGGTTTTTGGATTGTTTTGCTTTACTTCAGGTTGTGTGTGTGGGTGACCCCCTGGGTTGCATTTTGCTGGAATGCAATGTGAGCTAACATATGTTCAGGGAGCTCAAGCTTTTAAGTGAACAGATGTTTCCTCCCTAGGATCCCTCTTTGAAGAGGAATGGGGATATTTTGCAGTTTGAAATTGGGAAGTGATTTTCCTCTATTGAGCAAGACTGAACTTACTCATGGGGTCAGTCAGCACGGGATGGACTCATGTTTGAGTGCCCTTCACTCCCTCTTGCCTCACTTTGCTGTGTGAAACCCCTTTTGACTTTCTTTTTTTCCACCACTGGGAGTAGATCACATTGCCAGGTGGTCTTCCAAAGGAAAAGAGTGAGTTGGGCTGCTGCTAACTCGATCAAGAAGAGTGAGAAAGAAAAACAAAATAGTCAGAAAGTCAGAACAGGTGGAGTGGGAGAGGGACCCCCAATGCCTCCCGGCTGACTGTGCTGCTCTGTCCTGAGCTGGCTCAGCCAGAGAGCAAGTGCCAGGGCTTCAATGTGCAGACTGGTGCTCTTTGACATGGAGCATCCAGATGTCATTCTCTTCAGACATGCTCTAGACAATCTGTGCTTAACAGCACACAGATGAAACACTGTTCACTGGTCAAGAGTGTTACCTCTGCCTCTGAGTGATGCTGTGGGATGACTATACTACCCACACTGGTTCTCCTCCTCTCCCTGACACCTCTAAACTAGTGCCTGTGGATGTGGGAGTAATGAGCCACAGGTAATGGTCAGCTTCATGCGCTCTGCTCTAAAAAACATGTCCTTCTGTCTCTTGACAGTGCAGGTGTCCTGGACTAGCTATTTAACCCCAAAGATCTGCTCTTATTTCATATGCTTGCCTCTGATACCTCTCTGGTGCATGGTTTGGTGCCGAATAGCTCCAGTGCCTTCTCTGCTTTGAGATGCCTCTTGCATTTGCTGCTCATTTCTGGTTTCTTTCCACTGAGCATGTATCTGGATAATCTTCTTGGAGAGTCTTCAGGGCCTTGGGTAAACAGGTCAAGGGAGTAGGAGCACAGGTAGTGTTTCCTTCTATCCCCCTTGTTGAAGGGACCAACCCAGAAAGGCTGAGGAGGACCCATCAGATCAATTCTTGGCTTCAAGCCTGGTGCCACCAGCAGTACTTCTGGTTTTCTGACCATGAGTCAACTTACATGATGACAGGCGGGCTGGCATCAGATGGGGTGCATCTCTCACAAAAGGGAAGAAGGTTTCTATCACAGCAAAGTCTGGGCTCGTTGATCGAGCTTTAGACTAGATTTGAAGGGGGAAAGGGGAAAAACCTGTCTCGCAGGAAACAAGCCTGGGACATCTGTGGGGTGTTGTGCCAGCTCCACGGCTACCTCAGGGTTGGTATCAGTCAGAAGGTACTCTAGTATTGCAAACTTGCTAGAATGCTTGTACACCAATGCACACAGTATGAGGAACAAACAGGATGAACTAGAGATCTGTGTGTGATCTCAGGACCATGATCTCATTGCAATCACTGAGACATGGTGGGACAGCTCACATGACTGGAACACTGTCATGGATGGCTATGTCCTTTTCAGGAAGGGTAGTCTGGCAAGGTGAGGTGGTGGAGTTGGTCTCTATGTGAGAGAGCAATTGCAACGTATCAAGCTCTCCCTAGGGGGGCAATGACGAGCAGGTTGAAAGCTTGTGGATTAAGATTAAGAAGGAGACTAGTATGGGAGACATTGTAGTAGGTGTTTACTACAGGCCACCTGATCAGGATGAGGAAGCTGACGAGGCCTTCTAGAGGCAGCTGGAAGTAGCTTCGAAATCACAGGCATTGGCTGTCATGGGGGACTTCAATTACCCTGACATTTGTTGGGAAAGCTACACAGTCAGGCATGCACAGTCTAGTAGGTTCTTCCAGAGTACTGATGATAACTTCCTAATGCAGGTGGTGGAGGAGCCGACAAGGAGAGGAGTGCTGCTGGACCTTGTACTGACAAAGAGGATCTGGTTGAGGATGTGAAGGTGGGACGCACCCTTGGCTGTAGTGACCACGAGATGGTGGAGTTCAGAATTACAGGGCCACAAGCAGGATTGCTACCCTGGACTTCACAAAGGCCAACCTTGGCCTCCTCAAGGAACTGCTTGGAAAAGTCCCATGGGACTGGGCCCTAGAAGGTAAGGGGGCCCAAGCAAGCTGGGTAATGTTCAAGCACCATTTCCTCCAGGATCAAGATCAGTGCATCCCAAAGAGTGGGAAATCAAGTAAGAAAGTTAGGAGACCTGCATGGTTGAGCAGGGAGCTACTAGATAAACTTAAGCAGAAGAAGGAATTATATAGAACATGGAAGGAGGGGCAGGCCACTTGGGAAGAATACAGGGAGATTGTCAGAGGATGCAGGGATGCAACAAGGAAACAAACCTGGTGAGGGAGGTCAAGAACAACAAGAAAAGCTTTTTCAAGTATGTTGGAGACAAGAGGAAGTCTAGAGGAAATGTGGGCCCCCTGCTGAATGAAGTGGGTGCCCTGGTGACCAACGATAGAGAAAAGGCTGAGTTACTTACTGAGTGCCAACTTCACCTCGGTCTTTACTGCTAAGGCCAGCTACCAGGAATCCCAGGCCTTCAAGACCATAGAGGAAGTCTGGAGGAAGGAAGGTTTTATTTCTGTCAAAGAGATTTGGGTTAGAGATCAGCTGAAGAAACTGGACATCCACAGGTCTATGGACCCCAATGGGATACACCCGCGAGTGATGAGGGAGATGGCAGAGATCATTGCTAGGCCACTCTCCATAGTCTTTGAGAGGTCCTGGAGAACAGGAGAGGTGCCTGAGGACTGGAGGAAGGCCAGTGTCATCCCAATCTTCAAAAAGGTCAAAAAGGAGGACCTGGGTAACTATAGGCTGGCCAGCCTCACCTCCATCCCTGGAAAGGTGATAGAACAGCTTGTTCTTGCCACCATCTTAAAGCATGTGGAGGAAAGGAGGCTTATCACAAGTAGTCAACATGGATTCCGTAAGGGGAAATCATGCTTGACTAACCTGATAGCCTTTTATGATGGAACAAGTAGTGTGATAGATGAGGGGAGGGCAGCGGATGTGGTATTTCTTGACTTCAGCAAGGCTTTCGATACTGTCTCCCATGGTATCCTCACAACCAAGCTTAAGAAGTGTGGATTGGGTGATTGTGCAGTGAGGTGGATTGGGAACTGGCTGAAGAACAGAGCCCAGAGAGTTGTCATCAGTGGAGCAGAGTCCAGATAGTTGTGGTCAGTGGAGCAGAGTCTAGCTGGAGGCCTGTGACTAGTGGTGTCCCCCAAGGGTCAGTGCTGGGTTCAATATCAGTGACCAGGACGAAGGGATAGAGTGTACCCTCATCAAGTTTGCTGAGGATACAAAACTGGGAGGAGTGGCCAACACTCCAGAAGGCTGTGCTGCCATCCAGCATGACCTGGACAGGCTGGAGAGCTGGTCAGGGAGAAATTTAATGCAATTTAACAAGAGCAAGTGTGAAGTGCTGCATCTGGGGAAGAACAACTCAGTATAGGCTTGGGGCTGATCTGTTGGAAAGCAGCTCTGGGGAAAAAGACCTAGGGGTCCTGGTGGACAAGAGGATGACCATGAGCCAACAATGCACCCTCACAGCCAAGAAGGCCAATGGCATCCTGGGATGCATTAAGAAGAGTGTGGCCAGCAGGTCAAGGGAGGTTCTCCTCCCCCTCTGTTCTGGTGAGGCCCCACGTGGAATACTGTGTCCAGTTCTGGGCACCCCAGTTCAAGGACAGAGAGCAACTGGAGAGAGTCCAGCGCAGGGCCTCCATGATTAGTAAGGGGGTGGAGCATCTCCCTTATGAGGAGAGGCTGAGAGAGCTGGGTCTCTTTAGCCTAGAGAAGACTGAGGGGGGACTTCATTAATGTCTATAAATATGTCAAGGGTGAGTGTAAGGAGGATGGAGCCAGACTCTTCTCAATCTCATCCAATGTTAGGACAAGAGGCAATAGGAGTAAGCTGGAACACAAGAGGTTTAGGGTAAACATAAGGAAAAAACTTTTTCACAGTGGGGGTGTCAGAGCACTGGAACAGGCTGCCCAGGGGGGTTGTGGAGTCTCTTTCTCTGGAGACGTTCAAAACCCGCCTGGACATGTTCCTGTGTGACTTGAACTAGGTGATCCTGCTCTGGCAGGGGGGTTGGACTAGATGATCTTTTGAGGTCCCTTCCAACCCCTAACATTCTATGATTCTATGATAAGACACCAGGCTTATTGCAGATTTCAGTGTAGGCACACAAAATCTATGCCTGTGCTGTAAAAAGCTTAATTTTATGAGAAGGAGAGTAATCTGACTGGATGTATATAACAGGAACCAGAAAGGGAGAATGAAATGAAGCATTTTGGCAGTACTAGCTGATAAGTATTCTGGAAGTAACCTCAGCAGGGATTTACAGCCTTCTAGTTAATGTTACAATTTCTCATCAGGCATGCAGTGCAGAGCTTTAGGAACTAACAGTCTCCCAGGTCAAGCTCTTCTATCAAGCAGATCTGCTCTTATTGTAAAAACATCTTTACAAAACAAAACAAAACAAACAAAAAAACCCCAAAAACCAAACACACAACAAAAGAACTAAACAGCAATAACAACCAAGAAACAACAAAAAACAAAAAATGGAAACATCATAAGGGTCGAAATTCAAGAAAAGAATAAGCTTGTAATGAAGAGATAAGTTTAATTCCAAAACAATGGGCTAGATTCAGAGCTGGTGCGAGTACAAATACCCATCTGAAGATGTACATCCCCCAAACAATGACTTTTCACCATTTATGTGTATATTTGGCAATTACATATACACATTAAAAACTCACTTGTATTTAAGTATTCATTTTAAAACAAGCCAATTTTATTATGCTATTTAAAATCTTGATGCTATGAGATCTGATTGTTTCCTTCGAAGCTATTGTTACCTGCTGCGGTGTATGCACTGCAAAGGGAATGGAAGTGTCAACCATATTAAAACTATGTTAAGCAATAAGGAAAAAAATTTTTTAGGGAAAGCTTTTCTGTCATAAAATGAGACATGCATAGTTTTCAAGGATTATGTGTAACCCTGGGAGATAACTACTATTTCTGGATTAGCTTTGTAACCAGCTGACATTTCTGAAGTTTAGAAATTATGACTTTTAGTAAGCACTTATGAGCCAGGATTAAAAGAAAAAAAGATGAAATACTGATGTAAATAATTTAAGTAGCCATGTCAATTCAGGTTTCTGGAAAATTCTTCTTCTACTATGATATTCAGAGCTTTATGGAAAACATTAGCAGAGTCAGTGCATACCAGAATTTGAACTGATTGGAAATTAAAGGTGAGGTAGCAAAGAACTTATTAGGACTCCTGATAATAATGAGCCAATTAAGTGAGAATATAAGAAAGTTCTATTGCATTAGTGAGACATTAGTGGGCGCAATTCTTAATAGTTTTATAGTTGATTGGTTTAATGGTATTAAAATAACAATTTAGGAGTGACTGTAAATTAAATATATTAGCAATTACAATGACATACCACCTATTACTTATTATAAATACCATGGGATGTCAATAACTCATCTGCTGGAATGAAAAATTATCAGCTTAACTGCAGGAGGAATTGCTGAACTTCCCACACAGCTTCTTGAAATTACTTGTTTGGTCAGTTTTTTTGATCATGATATGACTATGTAGGAAATTATTCATGGGGTTCTGTAATGTAACAACAGGATTTTAACAGTCAAGACAAATTCTAATTCATCTCTTGGATTATCAGTCTTCCTAGCATTCATGCACCCAAACATACCAGAGCCAGAGCTAGTAAAAGAAACTTCAAAAACTTTGCCCAATAAGAATACGCTGTTTTACAAACTTAAAGAATATGTTAGGTGTTTTCAAGAGAACTGCATTTTAAACTTCATTTAGGAAATAAAATAAAGGCAACATGAAAACATTTCCAATTATGTTTTAATACTGAATCTCTTTTTGATACTTTCTTTTTGAAATTCTTTGACTTAGATAAGTGCACCTAGACTGATAAGTAAACTTGAAAAAGAAATTAAATTATTTGAGTAAAAGTCTCAAAAAAACCCCAAAAACAAACAAACAAACAAAAAAACACCCAACCACAATATTTTTTTCTTAGGGAAAATTAAGAAATATTTTGTAGTACAAATTGACTTAAACTAGAAGAAAGCATTTGGTAATTACATTCTGTGAATGTAATTTCTGTCCTGTACAGAAATCTACACTCTATGCTTTTGTAAACAGAGTTGTTCTTTTTAAAATGTTTTTCTTCCCTTTTCATGCACCTTTGCCTTATTCCTTTGCCCGAGATTTTCAAAGTATGTCCTTGTGACCCTATTATTTTGCTCATGTCTTCTTGAGAGAAGACTGGCAAACATCGTCGCTTATTCTTATAATCTTCATTCCAAAAACTCTGCAGGAAACATAAGGACTAGCCCTGCCCAGCTGACCTTTTGCTGGTCCATCCCTAAAGTCATCCTGAGGAAAGTTTAGAGCATTGAGGATACAGCCATGCAGCAGCTCACCTCCTATCACTATTGTGATTATTAGGCTTCTCTGGAGATCATCTGCTGAGTTTTAATAAATGCAGTGAAGTGTTAATAAGTGACTACAGCTGGTAACTTTCTAATTTAGTGCTACATTAAATTAGCTCTGCATTACAATAGAACTCTTATGGCTCTATCTATGACATCAAATTAATTTTAAATTAATTCATTGTTATTAGTGCATTTACACTGCATAACAAGAAGTTAAGAAGGACATGACACTCAGAAAAAAATATAATTTGCACAAAAACCTAAGAACAGTTACTGCATTGTGGTTTGAAGCTATTTTTTTCCTTTCCTGTAGCTTTTAGTTAGTAAATACACATCACTCAGATACATGAATATCTGAAACAGAACAAGAGCCTTACCATTCACAAATCCTTAACAGTGATTTGACCTGTCTCTCTCTTTTTTTTTTTTTCCCCCCTAATCTTTCAATCTATTTTAACTTATATTTTCATGCTTTGTGGACAACCTACAACAGCCATCCTGTTTAAATTTATAAAGTGCAGAAACTAGTTTGGACAATAAAAGCCAGTTTTCTACATGTCGGGTAGGCAAACATTGCCACATTAAGGTGCCACTCTAAAGAAGTTGCTGAACAGAAACACATTAGGATCAGGATTTCAAAAAGGGTTATATTAACTCAATGTAATTCCTTAAATGCTGTATCTCAGAGGTATAATTCATACAATTATTTTTCTTGTGCCTCCTCAGTGTACATTCATCCTTTTTTTTTTTTTTTTTTTTTTTTTCCATATTTGGGTTGTCCTTAAGAATTAGGGATTTATTCATAGAAGTACAGAATACCTATGAATTAATCAAGGAACTTCTCCTTCATGTCAATCTGATTTTCTAGTAGTTCTACCAGTTTTTATTCTTTTTTCTGTCATTTACTCTTTTTAGTTCTTGTTATTTATCTTTTAAAATAAATCTGAAACCATATTTGTGCTCAGTTGCTGCTCTATGAATTCCTAAATGAATACAGTATAATTCTCAACATTTCAACCTGTTTCTTTTACAGACTTAGAATTAATTGCCCAGAGGCATTAAAAGGCAAAAATGAGCGACAGTATCTCCAAGACAAAATATTATCCTTGTTTCAGCTCTCAATAAGTTGCTATGCAGAAAACCAAAAAATGTTAAGAAATAAAATCTTGTCCTTTATTGCATTATGCAATTATATGCCTCTGTCTAAACAGACCTTAATTATTCTGGAGCTACATTTTGATGGTTTTCTTGGTTCTAGACATACACAGCCTTGTTATCTCTCTGGGTGGCCTTATGCTCAGCCATAAAAGGCAGTCATATTTCACTGCTTATTTTTCATGGGTAAAGGAAACCTTTAGGTTTTCCAGGCAGTACAGTTGATACATAGAGTTAAGATATTCCCCAGTGGCCACAGTCGTGTTATAATGCTAATAGTGAAGAAAACCACTTCAGACAGTTCTGCTTCTAAAAGTCAGGACCTGAAAGTTGTTAAGTGTATCACAATGTATATTTACTTTCAAAGACAGACTCTAAATCTTTAACCTGTATCCTCTATGGTGAAAGGATTAAATGTGGTCTTTGAAGAGAAATGAGGGTTACTTAACACATTTCAAGCGCATTATGCATCTTCAGAGTCTTCAGTTAAATAAAATAGTGTTACTAAAAAGCACCTTGAAAAACTAAAACCAAATAAATAATTTTTTTTTTTTTTTTTTTTAAAGAGGTTTTGTATTCTTTGTTGTCTTTGTTAAATACAAAAAGTATTTAGGTATGTTACAAACCTGTTTCCTTGCCTCAGTGGCAAGGAACAGTGGACTAAGTGATACCCACAGTGGTAACAGATACTCCTCTATTGTCTCTGAAGTGTCTTTATACCAATGTAAGAAGCATGAGAAATAAACAATAAACTAGAAATCTGGGTACAGTCTCAGGGCTATGATCTCATTGCAATTACATGAACATGGTGGGATAGCTCACACAACTGGAATGTGGTAATAGGCAACTATGTACTTGTTAGGAAAGATAGACTGGCAAGGCAGGGTGGTGGAGTTGCTCTCTATGTGAGTAAGCAATTAGAATGCATTAAGGTTAACCCAGAGGGAGATGATGAAAGTGTTAAGAGCTGATGTGTGAGAGTTAAGGGACATGTGAACATGGGTGATACTCTTGTGGGGGACTAT